>JAVSCE010009604.1:0-31004 GCA_032199065.1 Smutsia gigantea | reverse complement strand
TTGTTTTTCCATATAAATTTTAGAGTCAGCTTGTCAGTTTCTATAAAATACCTGCAGAAAATTTGTTTCAGATTGTACTGACTCCATAGATCAATTTTTGGAAAACTGATGTTTTAAAAATCTAGACTTTCAATCCATTTTATGTAGCTTTCTATTTATTTCAGTCTTCTTTAATTTCTCTTAGCAATGTTTTGTAGTTTTCAGTATACAATTCTTACACATACTGTCTTAAAATTGCCTTTTAAGTATTTTATGGTTTTGATGTTACTATTATAAATACTATTTTTTATTTTATCTCCAATTGTTCATTGCTAGTAAATAAAAATAATGTTGGTTTTGTATATTGACTTGCTGTTCTATAATTTTGCTAGATTCATTTATTAAATATAATAGTTTTGAAGTATATTTCATAGCATTTTCTAAATAACAGTCATGTAATCTCCAAATAAAGATAGTTTAATTCTTCCTGTCCAATTTCATTGTGTCTTATTTCTTTTTTATACCTCATTGCTGAAATGTTGAATAAGGTGATAGGAGAGGACAATCTTGCCTTATACCCAATTTTAGAGCAAAACTTTCAGTCTGATAAAAGTATGGCATCAGTGCTGTATTTTTCTGTAGGTGCTCTTTAGCAGATTGAGGAAGTCATTTTTTGTTCCTAATTTGGTGATAGTTTTTCTCATGAATGTTGTTGAATTTAGAGATCATATGAATTTTCTGCTTTATTCTGTTAATATGGTAAAATATATTTCCAAGTGTAAAATCAACACTGCCATCCTGGTATAAACACTACTGGGTCACTTACTTAATGTATTAAGTTTTTTACATATTGGAGGATTTGATTGGCTATATTTAAGAGATTTTGCACCTATATTTTTTAGGGATTTTGGTATAAAGTTTTCTTTTTGGTAATTTCTTTGGCAGATTTTTCACTTCAGAGTAGTGCTGCCCTCATAAAATGAACTAGAAATAATTTTTTTCCTGCTCTATTTTTGGAAACAGTTTAGTAAAATCAGTATTTTTTTTCTTGCATTTTTTATAGAATTCACCAGCAAATGCATCTTAGCCTGAGTTGTCTTTGTGGGAAGATTATAGTTATTAATTGAAGTTCCTTAATAGATATAAAGCTATTTAGATTTTCCATTTCTTCTTGAATCTGTTTTGACAATTTGTACCCCTCAAGGAATCTGCCTATTCCATGTAGACAGTAAAATGTATTGATACACAAGTGCTCAGAATATTTCCTTGTTATCCATTTAATGGCCATTGAATCTATGTTGATACCCTGTCTTTCATCATATTGCTAATTTGTATTACCTATCTTTTCTCTTGATTAACCTAATTAGAAGTTTTTCAATTTTATTGCTCTACTCAAAGTGTAAGCTTTTGGTTTCATTCACTTTTTGTTTTTGTTTTTGTTTTTGTTTTTACACTTTTCCCTTCATTGATGTCTTAATTATATCTTTCTGTTTAATTTGGATTTTATTTGTTCTTTCTTTTCTTAATTCTTAATGTGGCAATATAGATCATCGATTTTGGAACTTGTTCTGTTCTACTATAAGCATTTAAAGCTGTAAACTTTGCTCTATATGCTGCATTTGCTGAAGCCTGTAATTTTGTTTTGTTGTATTTTTGCTTTCATTTCTAAATATTTTCTAATTTCTCTTGTAATTTCTTCTTTGACCTATGAATTTAGAAATATATTACTTAATACTCAGAGTTCTCCTAGATTTCTTATGATGTTTTATTCCCAATTATGTTGTAGACAAAGAATATACTTTGAATGGGTTCAGTTCTTTAAATTAATTGAGACTTGATTTACGACAGATGTGGTCTAGATTTAAATACATTTTTGCATGTACTTGAAATGAATGTGCATTCTTCAGTTTCATTAATATATGTACTAAGAATTTACAAAGGAAGGTGGAATGTTCTATAATATTAGATGAGGTGAAGCTGGTTGACAATGTTATTCTATTCTTCAATATCTTTACTGATTTTCTGCCTACCTACCCTCAATAGTAATTCTGTCAATTACTGGCAGAAGAGTATCACACTCCAAATTTAATTTCTCCATTCAGTTCTGTCGGTATTGAACGCATGCATTTTAAAGCTCTATTATTAATTGCACACATAGCTAGAATTACTAAGTCTAATTAATAAATTGACCTTTTATGATAAGACATCTCTCTCTTTATCCCTGTTGTGAAGTCAACATTTTTAGGATAATTGTTTACATAGTATATCTTGGTTATCCCCATAATTTTAACCTGTTCCTTTTTATTAGTTTCCTTTGGATAGTATAGAGTTTATGTTTTTAATCCAATTTAACAATATCTGACTTTTAATTCTGGTGTTTAGACTATTTACATTTAATGCAATTATTGGTATGTTGGGTTTAAGCCTACATCATGCTTTTTGACAGTATTACAGGGTAAAAAATTATAGGTTTACAGGTTATTATTGTTTGTTTTTGTACCTTACATAAGTATCTGTTCCACTATGTTCTCTCTTGTATAGTTTCTGATAAAAAGTTTATATATTTTCTGTTATACCATATCTAATGCATATTTTTCCTCCAGCTACTACTATGAAATTCTGTTTATCACTTATTTTTTTGCAATTTCATTACAAAGTGGCTTGTGTTTTTTGTGTTTTAATCCTGCTTGGAGATTTTTTAACTTCTTGGATCTGTATTCCGTTTTCATCAGATTTGAAATGTTTGCCATTATTTCTTTAAATGTTTTTTCTGACACTCTTCCTTTGTAAATTCTTAGTACATATATGCTAAGAATGCTTTATATGATCCCACAATTCACAATTATCTGTTCATTATTTTTCAGAATTTCTTTCTCACTGGCAGAAGAGTATCACACTGATGATTTTGTAGTTTTTCTTGCTATGATTTAAGTTTATTAATTTTTTTTTCCTGGAGTCTCTTATCTTCTGCTAATACCATCAGTGACTATTTCATTTTAGATATTGATTTTTTTCTAGAAGTTTTATTTTGTTCTTTTCTATATCTTCTATTTCTCACTTCACTGTCTTCATCTTTTCTTTTATGTAGTTGGACATATTTATAATCCCCTCACTTCTTTCACTTGTGGATCTTTTTCTACACACTGATCTTTCTTCTGATTTTATGTTACAATTTCTTGTTTAATGGCATACCCACTAATTTTTAATTGAAAGTCACACATTGTGAATTTTATGTTGCCCATTTCCTTTAAAGGGTGTTGATCTTGTTCTACTAGTCAGTTAAGCTGTTTGAGGTTAGGTGTGATTCTTTCAAGATTAACGTCATTAGTGTACTTACATAGTAGCTTATACTCTAGGTAATATTTACTCCTACTTCTATTTTTTTAAGCTGTATGTCTAAGGCATAACTCTTTGAGGTGTCTAGTAATGCCATGAATGATCAATGGGGGGGTCTCAACTCTGGCTAGTAGGACATTAAACACCTTCCAATCCTATTGTACAATGTCTAGAACCCATTCAGCTCAGAGCTCACTCCTGCTTCTTTGTCCAACATTATGGAGTTTCATCCTACGCATGCACAATTTAATACTCTAAAGAGAACCAAGAGGGAACTTGGGAAGATTTATGGAGTCTGTCTGAATCCCCCATTTCCAAAATCTTCACCCCAAAATGTTCAACCATGATGTGATGAGGCTCCTCCTCCCGGCACTGAGATCTGGAATAGGCCTCCAAGGAGAAACCGAGGGATTATAGAGCCAGCCTTGCTTTCCTGCCCTTTCTCAAGGATCCCAGTATTGTGTTGCCTATTTTCCAAAATATATGAAAACCATTACTTCATATATTTCTTTTCTTATTTTCTAGTTGTTTTATGATGGGAGATTAAATGTTGTTCCTGTTATTCCATTGTGGGCCAAAACCAAAAATTTTTCACCATTATAATTCTATCTGTAATGGGTAAAGCAGTATAGTGGAAACATTTTGAAAGGGGACATTGTCATTTATTAATAGCAACCATGGAAAACAGTATCAATTTTAGATCCGTTTTAAAACAAAAGCCAATGACGTATAATATATCTTATAAACTTGACATATCAAAACAACAAGCTTACTACTAAGAGCAATGTAGTTGAGTAGAGGTACTTTAAAGAAAACTTTAAGAGCATTTCTCTGATTGAGAATTGTATGTCAAAAACTTGGAAAGCTAGTTCTTACTTCAGATGATTCCAGAGAATCACAGATTTGAGGACCTCCTAATTAATCATTCACCATTCAAAGTACTGTTCCAACATCTCACACAGATGAGCAGCTGAACAAATGATATAAACTGTCAGTATTCAGCTCTGTTACAGTTTTAAGAGAAGAAGTAAGGTAACAGGGAAGTGTGATATATAACATTTCAAGAGAGAATATCTATTCTGAGTTAAAAAATAAATAAATATAAAACTATGCAACAATTCCAGAATGCAGTGAATTGGATTATAATTGTGTAGTGGTTCAACGTTACCCACATTATTAAATCCTCACCCCAACTAATGCAGTTACTATGTGTCAAAATAGAAAGATGTCTTCTGTGGGACCCAGCAAAGGCAGTTCTAAGAGGAAAGTATATTGCAATCCAGGCTTATCTAAAGAAAGAAGAACATTCCCAAATGAATAGTCTAAAGACACAATTACTGAAATTGGAAAAAGAACAACAAATGAGACCCAAAGTCACCAGAAGGAGGGACATAATAAAGATCAGAGAAGAAATAAATAAAATTGAGAAGAACAAAATAATAGAAAAAAATCAATGAAACCAAGAGCTGGTTCTTTGAAAAAATAAACAAAATAGATAAACCCCTAGCCAGACTCATTAAGAGAAAAAGAGAATCTATACACATGAACAGAATCAGAAATGAGAAAGGAAAAATCACGACAGATCCTACAGAAATACAAAGAATTATAAGAGAATATTATGAGAATCTATATGCTAACAAGCTGGAAAACACAGAAGAAATGGACAACTTCTTAGAAAAATACAACCTTCCAAGACTGACCAAGCAAGAAACAGAAAAACTAAACAGACCAATCACCAGTGACGAAATCGAATTGGTAATCAAAAAACTACCCAAGAACAAAACCCCCGGGCCTGATGGATTCACCTCTGAATTCTACCAGACATATAGAGAAGAAATAACACCCATTCTCCTTAAAGTCTTCCAAAAAATAGAAGAGGAGGGAATACTTCCAAACTCATTCTATGAAGCCAGCATCACTCTAATACCAAAACCAGGCAAAGACCTCACCAAAAAAGAAAACTATAGACCAATATCCCTGATGAACGTGGATGCAAAAATACTCAACAAAATATTAGCAAACCGAATTCAAAAATACATCAAGAAGATCATACACCATGATCAAGTGGGATTCATCCCAGGGATGCAAGGATGGTACAACATTCGAAAATCCATCAACATCATCCACCACATCAACAAAAAGAAGAACAAAAACCACATGATCATCTCCATAGATGCTGAAAAAGCATTTGACAAAATTCAGCATCCATTCATGATTAAAACTCTCAACAAAATGGGTATAGACAGCATGTACCTCAACATCATAAAGGCCATATATGACAAACCCACAGCTAACATCATACTTAACAGCAAGAAGCTGAAAGCTTTTCACCTAAGATCATAAACAAGACAGGGACACCCACTCTCTCCACTGTTATTCAACATAGTACTGGAGGTCCTAGCCAAGGCAATCAGACAAAACAAAGAAATACAAGGCATCCAGATTGGTAAAGAAGAAGTCAAATTGTCACTATTTGCAGATGACATGATATTGTACATAAAAAACCGTAAAGACTCCACTCCAAAACTACTAGAACTAATATCTGAATTCAGCAAAGTTGCAGGATACAAAATTAACACACAGAAATCTGTTGCTTTCCTATACACTAACGATAAACTAACAGAAAGAGAAATCAGAAAAACAATTCCATTCACAATTGCATCAAAAAGAATAAAATACCTAGGAATAAACCTAACGAAGGAAGTGAAAGACCTGTACTCTGAAAACTACAAGACACTCCTAAGAGAAATTAAAGAGAACACTAACAAATGGAAATGCATCCCATGCTCTTGGCTAGGAAGAATAAATATTGTCAAAATGGCTATACTACCTAAAGCAATCTACAGATTCAATGCAATCCCTATCAAACTACCAACAGCTTTCTTCAATGAACTCGAACAAATAATTCTAAAATTCATATGGAACCACAAAAGACCCCGAATAGCCAAAGCAATCCTGAGAAGGAGGAATAAAACAGGGGGAATTACGCTCCCTGACTTCAAGCTCTACTACAAAGCCACAGTAATCAAGACAATTTGGTATTGGCACAAAAACAGACCCACAGATCAGTGGAACAGAATAGAAAATCCAAACATCAACCCAAACACATACAGTCAATTAATATTTGATAAGGGAGCCTTGGATATACATTGGGGAGATGACAGCCTCTTCAGCAGCTGGTGTTGGAAAAACTTGACAGCTACATGTAAGAGAATGAAATTGGACTACTGTCTAACCCCATACACAAAGGTAAACTCAAGGTGGATCAAAGACCTGAATGTAAGTCATGAAACTATAAAAAAACTCTTGGAAAAAAATATAGGCAAAAAGCTCTTGGACATAAACATGAGCAACTTCTTCATGAACATATCTCCCTGAGCAAGGGAAACAAAAGCAAAAATGAACAAGTGGGAATATATCAAGCTGAAAATCTTCTGTACAGCAAAGGACACCATCAGTAGAACAAAAAGACATCCTACAGTATGGGAGAATATATTCATAAATGACGTATCCGATAAGGGGTTGACATCCAAAATATATAAAGAACTCACGCACCTCAACAAACAAAGAGCAAATAATCCATTTAAGAAATGGGCAGAGGACATGAATAGACACTTCTCCAAAGAAGAAATTCAGATGGCCAACAGGCACATGAAAAGATGCTCCACATCACTAATCATCAGAGAAGTGCAGATTAAAACCACAATGAGATATCACCTCACACCAGTGAGGATGGCCAACATCTAAAACACAAACAACAAAAAATGTTGGCAAGGATGTGAAGAAAAGGGAACCCTCCTACACTGCTGGTGGGAATGCAAATTAGTTCAACCATTGTGGAAAGCAGTATGGAGGTTCCTCAAAACTCTCAAAATAGAAATACCATTTGACCCAGGAATTCCACTCCTAGGAATTTACCGTAAGAATGCAGCAGCCCAATTTGAAAAAGACAGATGCACCCCTATGTTTATCACAGCACTATTTACAATAGCCAAGAAATGGAAGCAACCTAAGTGTCCATCAGTAGATGAATGAATAAAGAAGAGGTGGTACATATACACAATGGAATATTATTCAGCCATAAGAAGAAAACAAATCCTACCATTTGCAACAACATGGATGGAGCTTGAGGGTATTATGCTCAGTGAAATAAGTCAAGCTGGAAAAGACAAGTACCAAATGATTTCACTCTTATGTGGAGTATAACAACAAAGAAAAAATACTGAAGGAACAAAACAGCAGGAGACTCACAGAACCCAAGAATGGACTAATAGTTACCAAAGGGAAAGAGACTGGGGAGGATGGGTGGGAAGGGAGGGGCAAGGGGGAAGAAGGGACATTACGATTTGCAGATGTAATGTTCGGGGCTGTAGAACCCCGAGAGGACAAGTAGTGACTCTGTGGCATCTCACTATGCTGATGGACAGTGACTGCAATGGGGTTGGGGGGGGGAACCTGATGAAGGTGGTAGTATAATCACCATAATATTACTCATTTAATTGTAGATTAATGATATGAAAATAAACTAAAAAAGAAAGATGTTACAGATTCATCAGCTATATTTTCCTTGCCTTACTACCAACCCTGTTAACTTCAAACTTTTTAATGTAGATTTCAAAACAATGAGAAGATTCAAGATGTTTCAAGCAGGAGTTTGGCTTAATCAAATTTGCATTCTTATTAAATAATGCAGTAGACATGACAAGAAAAATTCAAATAATATTTCTTAACCTCCGCACAATTGACATTTGGGGCCAGATAACTCTTTGTTGCCGAGCAATGTTCTGAACATTGTAGAATAATCAGTATATCCCTGACTTCTACCTGCTAGATTCCAGTAGCACTACTCCACTACTTCTGACCACCAAAATGGTATACAAATGGCCTGTGGATGAAAAAATTGCCCCAACTGAGAACCACTAGATTAGAAAGAAATCAAGAGGATGTGGGAAGACTGGATAGTAGGCTGCTGAATGGACCAGACAAGAGATAAAGCTTGCTTACACTGGAAGGTAGAAGTACAAATGGGCCGGGGTAGTGAATAAATATCACTGCTTGAGGGAGTCAAATTGATCTTGATCCATTGAATGTTGAAAGTGGGGGAGAAGAAGGAATCAGGCATTAATCCTGAAATTGCTGCTTGAGCTAGGTAGATTGATACTTCTGAAAGGGGAAGAGAAGACAATAGCAGAAATATGATAGAAGGTCTTAATTTTGCTTTGGATTTATTGACTCTAAAGTGTCTATGAAATATCCAAGGTCCGACAGATATAAATTACTATCTGGAGTTATGAAGTTGGTGTGATTTTCTTTCTTTTCCACGTTTTCTCCATTGTTTAATTTATTAAAGTACTTATAAGTATGTATAACTCATATAATCAGAAAGTCACTACAGTTTTCCACTTGAAAAAGTTAATATGTAATTAATCTTATGATCATAAATAATGCATAGTACACCCTCCTTAACTTGTATGGATTATTTGATAATGTTTATCAGCTATTAATGTACCTTTTACATTTCAGATGTTGCATGCAATACGTATCAAATACAAATCTGTTCTCTTTTTTTTTCTGGAAACATAATGGTATAGTTAATTAATGCTAATATTAATGGCTACATAATGAGGAAATATCATTCAAACTGATTATTTGTTAATATACATGACCTAAAAGATTGAGTGGATTATAACCTTTTATATTTTTGAGTTAGCTCATCCAAATTAGGTTTAAGTTTTCTTTCTTTGATCCATTTGATGATATGGATAGAAAATCTAATCCATTTATTTCTATGATAAAGTGTAAAAACAATCATTTTTCATGTTTTTAAGAAAAAGTAGAAAATAAGATTTACCTATGATTCATGGATGTGTACAGTACAGTGCTACAATTCCATATTTCCAATTTTGCATAAGCTACATGGATTCCAGGAATAGGAAGGAAAAGGACGTGTATGTCAGCAATTCAAAAACCTTTCAATTTTCTGCATTGTGAGCACATGGCTCTCCAGTCAGAAAAATATTCCTATTTTTCTTGACTTCCTTTATTTTCACACTGACATAGGAAGGTAGTAAATATTTCTGACAAGTACTTGGTTCACAAATATTTTGTAGATATTTCCATTATATTTTTCTCCAAGGAGTGGAAGGGCCCTTTTAGGTTACTGGTCTGCAGGACTGACAACATAATTAATGAAAAGTCACTGAATTGTGCAAAGGTCCAAAGAGGCCAAAAATATAACAGTCCCTGCCTGCAATTCACCATTCTTGCATGAGACTCTCCCAGGTCTAATTGTGATCTAATTCAGGCTGGCACTTGGGGAAGTAGTTGTTCTTCAAATGGTACTTTCCTAGTAACAGACATTACATTTCCTTAGAGATGTTTGTCATCTCATAGCAGCTTATTACGTGCACATTGACTCTAACTATAAAAATCAGAACTCTTCTTAGATAGCACTGCAGACATCTTCACTTCTTGGGCTAGCTCTAAATGAGAACATCCACAGTGCATATATGTGTCTTATCAGGTATTTCCTCCAGCCAAGCCTCAGAGCACATTTCCAACATGTGCGCAATTACATGTTAAGCTTTATGAGTTGCCAACGGAGGTCTGGGTAGATAGCTTATTCTGCCATATTTTTACACCTCTGAATTAAAAATTTAAGGACTAGTGCATATGACAGATTTACCTTTAACTGTTTTTATAACACGTAAATTTTACCAGCACTCTAATCAGTAGATAAACACAAATATGATAGTGAAATAAAACCTTTTGAGAAATGATGTCTTCCAAATTCTCAGATACCCTACAGATATATTTTACAAGTAAAGTATTAATTCAGAAATATATTCAGTTATTTCAATTTAAAGATGGCTTTCAGGAAAAAAAAGAAAGATGGAAGGACAGAAAGAAAGATAAAACTATTAGCACATTAAGAGTATTTGATTTATATTGATTTACTGAGAGGAATAAAAAAGGTGTTAATAGTAAGTCAAATGTGATACAGCATTCTTAGGCTAATGAGACTGACCTGGAAAATATAATATTGGCTTATGATGCTGAGACGGGAAATTTTAGCTGTAAGAAATTAGGTTCTTCTTCAGGAGAAATAACATTAAGGTTCACCTTTAATCACTGAAGTGACAAGACTGGATTTACTATATTTCCCAAATAGACATTAAGATATAGTACTGCAAAGATAGTGCGCTATTTGATCTTGTTTCCTCATCACCAAGCACAGAGCCTAGTACATTCATTCATTAACTCAACAAATTGAGCTACCATATGCAAGAAAATATACTAAGTTATAGGTATGCAACACTGGAAACTTCTTCATAGAATTTATATTCTAACAGGAAAGACAAATACTGAACAAGAAACTGGCATATATAAGATGTTTAGTAGTGCATGGTTAGATGGATAAATGGATGGATGGATGGATGGATGGCTAGATGGATAGGTGGATGAATGGAATGGATACTAAAATGGTTGACCTGAGAAGTTGCATAAGGCTCTGCAACCCTAATTCCTGTACAGTAGTGTCTGGTCTAGAAGAGATGGTGAAGAAAAACTTGTTCAATGTAGAAATGATTGGCTAAGTGATTACATGAAAGTTTTAAATAACTTCAAATATTTCTCCTATTGGCCTGTTATGTTCTAACTGTCACAAACAAGTCTTCTATTAGTTTGATATAACACTTAAAAATCTCACTACTAGAAAATCCACTTACGCAGAATATTCCAGAGAACATTCATCCTCCAGTGCTAAATTATTAGGGGTATTAATGAAATCATAGTTAGTTTCACAAATGAGATAGCAATTACCATAAAAATAAGAATCTCAGCCACTAAGAAAATGAACAGATGAGTTTTGAAGGACTTGAGGGTGTGAGGAGTGTAGGATAGAAATAGAAAAAAGGCCTTAAGTGCAAATCTCACTTCTTGCATGGCCAATACTGCTTAAAGAATTACAATTTTTAATTATTGTTAAATAATGAAACAAACTATTGGCTCATTTTAAGGATGTCACCCTAGCTGACAACTTAGTAAATAAAAGATAAGATATGAAGAATATAAGAACAAAACCATTTAAATTGCATATTCATACTGTGTTTTCTTCCCATTATATATATATTTTTTAAATATAATTTATTTTGGTATCATTAATCTACAATTACATGTGCAATATTATGGTTATTAAAATACCCCTTCATCAGGTCCCCCCCAACAACCCCATTACAGTCACTGTCCATCAGCATAGTGAGATGCTATAGAGTCACTACTTGTCTTCTCTGAGTTTTACAGCCCTCCCTGTGCCCCCCCAACATTACGTCTGCTAATCGTAATGCCCCTTTTTCCCTCTTATCCCTCCCTTCCCACCCATTTTCCCCAGTCCCTTTCCCTTTGGTAACCATTAGCCCGTTCTTGGGTTCTGTGAGTCTGCTGCTGTTTTGTTCCTTCAGTATTTTTTCTTTGTTCTTATACTCCACATATGAGTGAAATCATTTGATACGTGTCTTTTTCGGCTTGGCTTATTTCACTGAGCATAATATCCTCTAGCTCCATCCATGTTGTTGCAAATGGTAGGATATGTTTTCTTCTTATGGCTGAATAATACTCCATTGTGTATATGTGCCACCTCTTCTTTATCCATTCATCTACTGATGGACACTTAGGTTGCTTCCATTTCTTGGCTATTGTAAATAGTGCTGTGATAAACATAGGGGTGCATCTGTCTTTTTCAAATTGGGCTGCTGCATTCTTACGGTAAATTCCTAGGAGTGGAATTCCTGGGTCAAATGGTATTTCTATTTTGAGAGTTTTGAGGAACCTCCATACTGCTTTCCACAATGGTTGAACTAATTTGCATTCCCCCCAGCAGTGTAGGAGGTTTCCCTTTTCTCCACATCCTCGCCAACATTTTTTGTTGTTTGTGTTTTGGATGTTGGCCATCCTCTCTGGTGTGAGGTGATATCCCATTGTGGTTTTAATCTGCATGTCTCTGATGATTAGCGATGTGGAGCATCTTTTCATGTGCCTGTTGGCCATCTGAATTTGTTCTTTAGAGAAGTGTCTATTCATGTCCTCTGCCCATTTCTTAATTGGATTATTTGCTCTTTGTTTGTTGAGGTGCGTGAGTTCTTTATATATTTTGGATGTCAACCCTTTATCAGATACGTCATTTATGAATATATTCTCCCATACTGTAGGATGTCTTTTTGTTCTACTGATGATGTCCTTTGGTGTACAGAAGCTTTTCAGCTTGATATAGTCCCACTTGTTCATTTTTGCTTTTGTTTCCCTTGCCCGGGGAGATATGTTCATGAAGAAGTTGCTCATGTTTATGTGCAAGAGATTTTTGCCTATGTTTTTTTCTAAGAGTTTTATGGTTTCATGACTTACATTCAGGTCTTTGATCCACCTTGAGTTTACCTTTGTGTATGGGGCTAGACAGCAGTCCAGTTTCATTCTCTTACATGTAGCTGTCCAGTTTTTCCAACACCAGCTGCTGAAGAGGCTGTCATCTCCCCATTGTATATCCAAGGCTCCTTTATCAAATATTAATTGACAGTATATGTTTGGGTTAATGTTTGGATTTTCTATTGTTTTCCATTGGTCTGTGGGTCTGTTTTTGTGCCAATACCAAATTGTCTTGATTACTGTGGCTTTGTAGTAGAGCTTGAAGTCAGGGAGTATAATTTCCCCTGTTTTATTCCTCCTTTTCAGGATTGCTTTGGCTATTCGGGGTCTTTTGTGGTTCCATATGAATTTTAGAATTATTTGTTCCAGTTCATTGAAGAAAGCTGTTGGTAGTTTGATAGGGATTGCGTTGAATCTGTAGATTGCTTTAGGTAGTATAGCCATTTTGACAATATTTATTCTTCCTAGCCAAGAGCATGGGATGCATTTCCATTTGTTAGTGTTCTCTTTAATTTCTCTTAGGAGTGTCTTGTAGATTTCAGAGTACAGGTCTTTCACTTCCTTCGTTAGGTTTATTCCTAGGTATTTTATTCTTTTTGATGCAATTGTGAATGGAATTGTTTTTCTGATTTCTCTTTCTGTTAGTTCATCATTAGTGTATAGGAAAGCAACAGATTTCTGTGTGTTAATTTTGTATCCTGCAACTTTGCTGAATTCAGATATTAGTTCTAATAGTTTTGGAATGGAGTCTTTAGGGTTTTTTATGTACAATATCATGTCATCTGCAAATAGTGACAATTTGACTTCTTCTTTACCAATCTGGATGCCTTATATTTCTTTGTTTTGTCTGATTGCCATGGCTAGGACCTCCAGTATTATATTGAATAACAGTGGAGAGAGTGGGTGTCCCTGTCCTGTTTTTGATCTTAGGTGAAAAGCTTTCAGCTTCTTGCTGTTAAGTATGATGTTAGCTGTGGGTTTGTCATATATGGCCTTTATGATGTTGAGGTACTTGCCCTCTATACCCATTTTGTTGAGAGTTTTAATCATGAATGGATGCTGAATTTTGTCAAATGCTTTTTCAGCATCTATGGAGATGATCATGTGGTTTTTGTTCTTCTTTTTGTTGATGTGGTGGATGATGTTGATGGATTTTCGAATGTTGTACCATCCTTGCATCCCTGGGATGAATCCCACTTGATCATGGTGTATGATCCTCTTGATGTATTTTTGAATTCGGTTTGCTAATATTTTGTTGAGTATTTTTGCATCTACGTTCATCAGGGATACTGGTCTGTAATTTTCTTTTTTGGTGAGGTCTTTGCCCGGTTTTGGTATTAGAGTGATGCTGGCTTCATAGAATGAGTTTGGAAGTATTCCCTCCTCTTCTATTTTTTGGAAGACTTTAAGGAGAATGGGTGTTATTTCTTCTCTATATGTCTGGTAGAATTCAGAGGTGAATCCATCAGGTCCGGGGGTTTTGTTCTTGGGTAGTTTTTTGATTACTGATTCAATTTCGTTGCTGGTGATTGGTCTGTTTAGTTTTTCTGTTTCTTGCTTGGTCAGTCTTGGAAGGTTGTATTTTTCTAAGAAGTCCATTTCTTCTGTGTTTTCCAGCTTGTTAGCATATAGATTCTCATAATATTCTCTTATAATTCTTTGTATTTCTGTGGGGTCTGTTGTGATTTTTCCTTTCTCATTTCTGATTCTGTTTATGTGTGTAGATTCTCTTTTTCTCTTAATGAGTCTGGCTAGGGGTTTATCTATTTTGTTTATTTTTTCAAAGAACCAGCTCTTGGTTTCATTGATTTTTTCTATTGTTTTATTCTTCTCAATTTTATTTATTTCTTCTCTGATCTTTATTATGTCCCTCCTTCTGGTAACTTTGGGCCTCATTTGTTCTTCTTTTTCCAATTTCGTAATTGTGTCTTTAGACTATTCATTTGGGAATGTTCTTCCTTCTCCTCATTATATTTATATACCAAGCAACACAGTAGTATTGGTGTTACAATTTAAGAAATCTAAGAAATTTACACCAGGTGTACATATGGATAGGCAAGGTCTGAAATTATAGCCACACTCAGTTACCTAATCACTTTATAAAAATTTTGGCTGTCTTTAAGTCAATGTTAATTATACACAAAAAACAACTCAGCTTCCTCCCACCTGCACTGATTTTGTTCTCTACATTTGGGCTATCTATAAGCCCAGCAAAAATGTATAAAATTAGATTCACATTATTATTTTCATTCAAACCAGTCATTTACTAATTAGTTTTTAAAAAGTACCCAAATCACACTTGGGAATTTCTCCAGAAAACTTTCTTGGAACTATAACTTACCAACACTGGGACAGAATATATCAATTTAGTTCAGGAACGGTTCTGAAGTCACATTCATAATGTCTAGAATGGACAAGTCAGTGTTTTCCTATTCTCTACTTCCGGTAAAATTGAAAAGACCCAAGAGGCAAAGTCTACACTGACCAGCATCATTGGAGGAAATGTGTTTGATAGAAGAGCTGGAAGGAAAAGTAAATGATTGAGTTTAAATATATACATCTGCCTGTCTGAGCCACATTCAAAAATATTTGTGAAATAAATGAGATTGCTTTTTAATTGGAAATTTTAAAAGTAATACACAAAAATTGATTTAACTGCACTAGACACTGAAACTATGAAAACCAAGTGAATGGTAGACTTAGTTGACCTCAATTTAGAAATTCAATTTAAGTAATAGAAAACAATAGAGCCATCCTTATTTGGCAATGTATCGAAAAGTTGATTAACTTGTTTTGCTTTGAGCTTTTCAGCCAGTTGCTTTTTTCCATATAAAGCACAGCTTTTAATTCTAGAAACTAAAGAGTTAGCTCAAAGTGATGGTTAGTTTTTTTAGAAGAAACCCAATTAGTTACATCATTACTTTTCTCTACCCAAAGGTTAAACTCATTAAAATATAAGACAGAAAATTTAGACAGAAGGAATATTTTAAAAATCATCTGTATGACTGATAAAACTAATATTGATTAACATGGCTTTGAAAGGGATCTAAAATAGCTTCCTCAATGCTGCCCAGAGCTGGCTGATTCACCCACCTGCTCAGAGACTGGACAAGGCAGAACTCCCCTGTGGAGACTTTCCCACAATGTGTTAAGTCAAAAGCCCTGCTTTCTACAAGCCGGTTGACTCGAGAGAAGATGGGGAAGAACTGAAGACTGAGTCCCAGTTCTGCCAAATTCAGCAATAAGGGAACTCGTTGCACCTCCCTGGGAAGTAAATGCTAAGTTCCAAGGTTGAGTGTGCAAAGACAAAAAATATCTTTCAACATGGAAGCCATCATAGAAGTCTCTTCCCACCTAAAAGTAATTTAAGAAAACTAAATTTCATAAAGGGGCTAGAGAGCTCTAGAGTTCAACATGTACACAGGACAAATATGTCATGTTTAGAGAGAATTCAGCTTTTTTCCTAAAGCAAATCACCTGAGTAAACTCAGAGACACGATGATTATATTAAATGATTTAATTTTAATTAAAATACTGTAAGCATATTTACTGATTAGTCCAGGTTTTTAAATCATGTGCTGGTTCATATTTGCTGTGATAATTATAATTCTCAATGGCTTGATGTTGAAATATCTTGAAAACTGTGCCATTATATCTGCCTAATTTTTTTCCATTTCCTACACTCTATACCTGTATTTCCAGTTTAGAAAAATGGTTTACTATAAGGTAAAAACATGATGGATGATATTGCTACTTTGAGATTTTTTTAGATCAAGTTACTATTTTTTTCCCACTCTATTTTCCCCTTTCCCCTCACCACACATACTTCTCCCGCCTTCTTTTCTGGTCCAAACAGGTAGCCAGCTCAGGTGAAGCATGGTGTGTGAAAGGATTGAAAAAATGAGAAGACTGCATGTCTTTCTCATTTTTATTTCCAAAATCTTAAACCCTTAGAAAATTCAGCAAGTTTGTTGAAAAAGAAAAAAAAAGGCAGCTTGAAAGTAGAGGCAGGTCAATTAAAAAGGCTGGGAGACTTTCTCAGCCACCCACCAACTATGTACATCACTGAGTGCTGGGAAAGGATGAGGGGAGAGGCCTACGGTGATGGGTCCCTTGGCTTAGTGCAGACAAGACCCCAGACAGGAATGTCTTTCCAGGACACGGGCACAAAGCCAGATAGACACACACCTGAAGGGACCATTTGGGCAGGAACACTGGTTGTCTCCAGGTAACTTACAAAGACATATGACTTGGTGACCCTCCTCTAGAAATCTGACACTATGAAATCCTAGACCCTTACATAACCTTGAGAAAGAAGGGAAGCTCAGGAATTACTGAGATTAATTTTCCTGCCTTCTGGGTAGGATGATGTGCTGAATGCAGAAATCAACTGATTTATGGAAAGTAAGAGATATACTGTGTTTTGCTTGCCTGAATTTGTGGAGTAACATTCATGCACATACAAAATTTCAAGTGCTCATGTTTTATGATGATAGCAGACTACATATAATTTGTAGAAATTTAGATGAGAATTTATGTGAGCAATCAATAGAGTTTATTTATGTAACAGTGTAATAGAGCAGTGTACAAAGCCTTGGAAAAGTTGTGTTTAAGTCACATCACTACTGTTGACAATAATACTTTGGGTAAATCATACCTTCTTGTCTGTAATCATCTTAGACAACTATCCTGATGGCTTGTTTTGTGGGAAATGAGCAGGGAAATTCTAAGTAGTTGTAAATTATTGTAATTATTATGACTGAGAGTATAGAAAAGACCATCAAATGATCTATAAGTATAATTGGAGATAGATAAAATAAATTTTTCCATGAGAAATATGTAATTTTACTGGCCCTTAATTCAAGGGTATTGGTCTTTTCACTTTAAAAAGAAATTCAGCTATCACTATATTTTGAGAGTCAGGCATGCACTTTATCCCATTCAGACAGAAAGAAACTGAATATCAATTACACCTAGACAATACAGACAATTAAACCTCTTGAAGAGATCATTCAGTGATTACAGTGTGGGAATAGCTGATGTTCAGAGCAGGTGCCTTTTTGCTGTAATCTCTGTGAGCTTCAATTTCCATGTCTATCATATGGGAATAGTATCAATGGCAGCAGAAATAAGAGAAGAAATAGAGTGATGTATGTAAGACGTCATGGGAACTGAGAAGAGAGGCACTTAGTTCTACTAGGATGACTGGGGAAGGCTTCAAAGATGATTCTCAGTTAGTAGTCTGACAATCGGACAGGAGGAAGGCTGGGATGTTGTAGACAGAAGGGACATGATGGAAACCTTAGGCAGGAATGAACATGGCATACTAAAAAAATTCTACTGTTTTGGAGTAGCTAGAGAGCAGGGTGTTACGTGCTGAGAATTGGGTCAGAATGATGGTGTTGGGGCCAAAATTGATGGCCCTTCTGTAACCTATTCAAGAGTTTATCATTGATTCTATAGACAGAATTCTAAAGGATTTTTTTTAAAGCAGAATTTGTAACATTGATATAGCAGAAGTTTTCTAAGCAACTGAGCAAATACGGTACCTGAAGCTTTTTATGCTCCTTCACCACCTTGTGTTCCTGCTTAAGTTCAACTACAGAATTCAGGACAGCCAAACTTAGAAATTAGCTCTTCCCCTGATAGAAACCTAAATATGCCATGGATAAGACAACTCATTAGTCAATGTAGGGATCCATCTTACTAAATTTATAACCTACACAACTAGCCTTGATTCCTTGACCACTGTTTTCAATTTTTAGTGGATCTACAATTGATAAGGCACATGTGTCAAGCTCATTTTCAACTTCAGGGACTGCCTGGTCGTCCAGCAGTTATCTGTTCTGAAGCATTGCCTGATTCTGATATTTCAGCCTCCTGAAATGGTTCCAGCAACCTGGTTCTAATTTGATTATTTTGTAAGCATAAATAGCTCTGGAACTGACCACCCCTCTAAATGTATATTACACATTTTAGTTCAGGCTTCTTATTCAAAGAACACTTTTTGAATTTCAAACCTCTTATGCCTCATCCTTCTGTAATGAGCAATCTTACAGAGCTCTTTCCCTCCACCAAGGAGAGCCAAGTTTTTCCACTATGTCACTCAACAGGTCCAAGAAAGGAAATGTCAAAATTCAGGTCAAATATCAATAATAAATCCTTCTTGGGCTTATGTTGATCAAAAGTAGTGCCAAAATATACTCTTTTCTCACAGTTATAAGTGATCTTGAAATCCTCAGGAGACCAGCTACAATGTGTGCAAGGGCATCCTGTATCTACTTCCACATTTTAATCCGACAAGAATATGCAGCTTATCTCCTTCGGTGGACACACATGGAATTCACATTACAATTATCCAGCACCAGTAAGTCTGCTGCCCAAAGAAAGCATGGTGGGATGGGAGCTGCCTGTAGATGCCTGAGTATGTGACTGCCTTTGAACTTTGTCATCACTTATTAATCATCATGTTCTTCTTGAAACAAATTGGACTTTTACCCAGTCCCAGAAACAGTAGGAAATGATGTGAAACACATCATCTTTTTTTTTTACGTACTTTTGTCTCATAGCATCAAAATCAATTCAAAAGAATCTTGCTTTTTTCTATAGGATGGTACTTAATTCAAGTTTTAGATTTTTCCACCTAAAAATATGGTATTCCTTCTTAAAAGAATGTTTTAATTCTATTAGTAAAAGATGACATGTTTGCTTATAAAATCTGGAGAGAAGTACTTCAGTGATGCAGCTTTAGATTGAGTTACGAAACAGTAAGGGAAACTATCAAAATGAAAAATTCATGTATACTTTGATCTGGTAATCCAATTTCTAGAAATATGTACTAGAGCTTCACTTACATAGGTACAAAATAACTTGTAAAAGAATATTTCTTGTAGCATTGTTTGCAACAATAACAGAAATGATCTAAATCTCCATTGACAAGAAAGTAGTTAACTACATTGTGTTGCATTCATAAATGAAATAAAATGTAACTATTTAAAAGAATGGGGCAACATTCTGTGTCCTATTAGGGGAAATTGCCCTGGAATATTGTTAAAGAAATGGATCCTCATTAAGCAGATTCTGCATTTGTGGATTCACCTACTCGGTAAAATTTCTTATAGCCCCCAAATCAATATTCATGGAACTTCTGCATTCATTTGTTGATACACACAGAGCAGCAGAATATTTGAGTGACTCAGTGCACATGTTCCTAGCGAGTTGAACAAGATACTCTGTGCCTTCTTGTCTCATTGCTCATACTGTAAACAAGTGTTCTTTTGAGGGTCAATGCCACATTTGTCATGTTTTTGTGTTTTGTTGGTGATTGTGCTGTTTAAAATGGCCCCTAAGCATAGAGCTCAAATGCTCCTAGCTGATATTACTAAGCAAAAGAAGGCTTTGATATGGCTTACAGAGAAAAATATATGCTTTATGGCTATAGCAGAAATCTCTATGGAAGGCAACTAAATGATTAGAGGGTAGGGTTTTTGTACTTTGGGGGTTTATATCAACTGCATATATTATGTAATAAATAATTGTAAACAAACAACAGCTTTTATTCTCCTTGTTTAAAACGTTTTGAATAGTGGCTTCTGACCTGTGACGAGTACAAAAGATTACTTGAAGAAAATTATAAGCCCAGCATCTACCTTTATGTCTGTTGTGCCTGCAAACAGCAACTCCTGCCTGGGATAGACTGGCCTCCTTGGTGCTGTCCATGCCCAGTGCTGAAAAGGGTCACCAGACTGCATACTTTTTGTCTTTTGCCAAGACAGAAGCAAATGTACACTATTCCAAAATGGCATTTGGGAAATAAAAAGTGCAGATGAGGGAATTAAAGTTTGTTTTTTTAAGCAATAACACAGGGTTCTTTATTAATATAGTTTCGCAAACGGATGTCCTGTGAGTAGTACTAATATGAGCAACTATCATTGAATGTAATCTCAGGTGTCTTTATAAGAATTTAAATTACACCAAAACCTTGTTCAAGAAAAAGAAAATTATACATGCTCAGCAATACTACACTTATTTCTTCAGATATCACTTTGTTTAATGTAGTTAGGAAGTAGGGAGAAGGGGAAGAGGTATTTCAGAGATGAAAATAAGTATTTGGTAGGACAAAATATTCTCTAAATCTGTTTTCATAACTACAAGTTTGGGATAAGGGGACATATATGGATATATATAGGATATATACAGGGATAAGGGATATATATGATAATAGCATATATAAATATGGAGTAGGATCTATGGTAAAATTTTTCTCTTGCTAGCATTTTTAGGATGTTTGAATGAAGAGGAAGTTGGCTGTAGATAGTTACGGGCAATTATAGCAATGAGGGCAAAGGTGGTGGGCAGCCGTTTCACAGAACCTTGAGAACCTTGGCTAGCAAAGTCTTCAGATTAATTAGAAAGTCTGTTATTGTATCATCATGAGTGTACAAGGATGTAACATTATAGAAACCAAAGAACACTCCTTCCAAGTTCAGTTTATCATGTAACCTTCCCCTACCTGAAGTAGCTAATGTCAGTAATATTTCTGTTAGACCAAAAGAACGTGAAAGAGGAAACATGATACAAAATATTTTCCTATTGATAATAACTTTAAATTGAATTACATTAAACATAGTAAGAGCTTTCCTGAAGTGAATAGACATGCAAATCAATTAAATATAGAGGCACTTTTCAAAAGAACGTTTCTGAAGTGTTGGATGTCATGGATTGTGCCTGCCCTGTTTGCATACTGTTTACTTGAACTCCGTGGTTCAACACTTTGTAATAAAAACAATGTTTATTTGAGGCATTTTTTAATAAAACCACTTCCTCACTGCACAGCTTCCCCTTGTCATTCCCAAATCCACCCCCCCCCCACCCCAAAACACACTTTTTAAAAATCAGATTTTGCTCTTGGATTTACTCCTGGATTCCTAGTTTCTTACTCTGGCTAACATTTTGGCTTTGGCCACACTGGGCTTGTGAGGTTGGTTGGTTGCTGCTTTTCATTTGAAGGGGCTGATCTGGACAGGTTAAAAATATGTTTTAGTGTCAGACAAGACAAATAACCTGCTTCAACATTTACTAGCTGTATTATTTCCCTATGGCTACTGTAACAAATTACCACAAATCTGGTGGTCTGAAACAACAGATATTTATCTATATTTCTGGGAAGTCAGAAGCCAAAATGGGCTCCACTGGGCTAAAATTCAGGTGTCAGCAGGGCTGCATTTTTTTCCTGGACTCTCTAGGGAAGAATCCGTTTCCTTGCCTTTTCCAGAATCTCAAGGCCATCTGCATTTTTTGGCTTATGTCCCCTGCCTCCACCTTCAAAGGCAGCAATGTGACATCTCCAAACCTCTCTCTGACTTTGAAAAGAGACTTTTAACCTTATAAGGACTCCTTTGATTAAACTGGGCCCATCCAGATAATCCAGGATAATGTCACCACTCAAGATCTTTAATTTAGTTATATCTACAGAGTTCCTTTTGACATGTAACATCACATATCCACAGATTCTGGAGGCTAGTACACGGTCTTCATTGGGAGGGGAGGACTCAATATTTTGCCTAGCACACTAATTATATGTCATTGGAGAAGTTATTTGTTCCTTCAACCTATTTCTCCTTCTGCCAGTTCAAGATAATATTTATCTCATTAGGTTTAGGTCTTGACTTGGAGAGATTACAGGAAATCTAGTTTTAGGTTTTCTATATATTTCATTTGCCTGTATCAAAGAATCTTGGAAAGATGCAATTTTGGAATTTGAATTTATTTTGAAAGCCTCTTCATACCAATCTTCCTACCAATCAAAGATTAAAGAGCATTCAGTGTTTGGAGTTTTATTCCGATTTCATAGTATGACAATTCTCAAATGGATTTTATTCACATCAAAGACTCCCCACAACAGCTACCATCGGTTTAAATGTTCCTTGGTGAAATTGTGCTCTTCAGTGATAGCCACGTGGAGTGGAGTTACAGCGTAACACACATAAGGAGGGTAGCTCATTGGAGGAGCAAGCTTAAGTGTGGACTGAGAATTCCGAGAGCACTATCGTGATCAGTGAGAGCTGAGTGTGGAATTTCATGTCTCCAGAATCTGGCCAATAGACTAATCATTGCTGATTGAGAAGCTGACAAAACTCCAGACTCTGGGTAGATGGGACCAAAGAAAGCTCTCAGGGAAACACAGACAAGACTGCGGAAAGTCTTATAATGTCTAGATAAGGTGACCCAAGGGAAACAGTGTGCAGGGATGTATGCCCAACCAGATTTTCTAGACTGGTTTTGGTAGGTGGACTTATCAAATCTATACCTAAACTCTCCCTATACATTCACTCTAAGAAATTTAAAACATACAGAGACAAGAACAGATAGCAAGAAGCAAAACAGTTTTATTAGCAAGTTTCCATCAAGGACAAGAATCCATAAACCTATAGTATCAAAGGATTCCTCAAAAGGAAATCATTTCCTGGGAAGAAATATAGACATATCACTTATGGCTCAATGAAAAATAATTGGAGCGCAGATCTAATTCAAGATTTGCCCCACCATTCCAGTCAGGGAGATCTCAATGCTGTGGCACCAGTAGGTATCTCAAGTGGATCCTAGCGAACCTTGAGATAGTTGAAATTTCCAAAATATAATTAATTTTAATAAAGTGAAAATTCAGGTTATTCAAATTCGCTGCAAGAAGAAATAAACACACTACCTTGAAAAAGTTTAATGTATCAGTAAGGGGGAGTTTAAAAGTGAGATACAGATTTTGGATTCTGGCCTCAATTGGTTTAAGGCAGCTTTTTCAAGGAAGGGAAATGATATGAATCACCCAAAATTCAAGACATAATAGCTCAACATTGGTGAGCATAGTAAAGGAAGGGTTTTGAAGTAAGTGCTAAGAAGTAAATTTTTGTTTGATAAGCAACCTGTTAGAACAGATGAGCAGAATACTGTTGTCTCAGATAAACTGATTTATAAGAACTTCCTGGACCAAATAGTGACGTTATTTATGGATTTACAGTGTTATCTTTTCCGGACTGGAAGAAACAACTAAGTCATGCTGACACAGAGGCTCTCAGTTCTTATTCCTGACAGTTATGTCCTAGTGATGTGGGTGGCCATTGTTCTCATCATGTAGCCACCCAGCTAAAGACACATTTTCCTACTCTCTACCCCTACTTGCAGGTACGTGGGACCATATATCTTGGTTTTGGACAATGGGATAAGGGTGGAAGTGATAAAGCAACTTTAGAGTTTTATCCTTAAGAAGAAAAAAATGTACTGTCCTTCTTCCCTTTCACCCTTCCCATTGCTTGGAACATGATGGAAGAATCCACAGCAGTTGTCACAAATCATACGAAAGAAACTTCATGTTGAGACGACAGAACAAAATAATAAAACCCTGGGTTCCCATCATTCCCTATCACCTCAGCCCTGAACTACTTATATTCAGACTGCTACAAAGAAATAAAGTTTGTCTTATTTAAGTTGCTCTTATTTTTGGATGATTTTCCTCAGTCCAACTAGCATCCTAACTAAAACTGCATCTCAAAATTAGTATTCCTGTCTCTTGGTAACTTGATTTTTCTTTTCACTTAAAATCCACACTCAATCCTTCAGGACATCCTATCAGCACCCCTTCAGATCTCACTCTCTTCCTTCTCCTCTCTGCCTTCATGCCCACCACTCTAACTCAAGCCCCCAGCATCTCTTGGCTGGAGTACTGCAGTGGCCACCCATTCATTCCATGCATCCACATTTGACCTCTCTACAAACCAGACTCAAGTAAAGAATGGTCACTTTAAAATATGACACAGATCATGCCATTCCCCTGTATACACCTTCCCTTTACAACTGAAATAAAATTCAAACTCTTTCCCAGTTTCCAGACACAATATGACCTAACCCTTGCCAATCTCGCCAGTGTCTACTGTCATCCTGTTCTTTACTCACTGTGTTCCAGCCATACAAGCTTCTTTGAATTCCTTGATAATGCAAAGCGATTCCCTCTTCACTTAGTCTACTGTACCTGATCTTTAATATACCTGGATGGTGCCTTCCTCTGATCTTTATTATGTCTGGCTTCTCATCACTCAAATCTCATTTCAAATGCTGCTTTGCTCTCAAACATTCCCTGACTACCCAATCTAGTATTATTTCCTCTTCCCTTCTGTAAACTCTATCATGTTACCTTTTATTATTTTCTTCATGGCACTTCATTTCTGAAATGATCTTATTCTTTTGTTTGCTTGTTTCTCATTTATTGTCTGTCTTCCCTACTAAAATTAAGCTCTATGGAAGCAGAGACTTGTCAGCCTTGCTCACCAATGCAATGGGAATGTCCCTACCAGCACCTGGGACGTGGTACACTCATTAAAATACACACTGAATGAATAAATGAAATGGGAACATGCATGCTAATTGTTTTCTATCGCATTTGTCACATACTGAAGATAACTAAATTGCACGTTACATGCTGTTCTTGCTGTTGTATTATTGATGACTTGAATTTTCACCTGACTCTTAGTTCTAGAGTGTTGGTTTAGTACTGTCCAGCACCTAAGGTGTGTGAGGCCCCCATACTCCCTCAGCCTCGGCTCCTCTGAGCCCCAGCAGTAAAGCCCCCTCCTCTCCTCTCAGCCACACCCACACCGCAAAGGACAGATCTGATGCTGACTCATTTGGAAATTCTGAATATGTCTCAAAATACTCATCAGCTGAACTGATTACATTTCATGTGCACTAACAATTGCCACAAATATCTAAGCCAGCAACTTCATAGCTCTTAATTTTAATCTTTCTTCCTGTATATAACAAATTTTATGTGTGCTACACATTATAAGCTGTAAACGGCCTCACAGACCACTGATCTGGTAGAATCACAAAGCAAAAAATTGTTGGACATGAACTAGAATTTGACCTTTTTGGCTTATAGTCCAACCCTCCCCAACCATAGAAAATACCTGTTTAAAATAAAGTACTATTTTTAAAGATCAAAAATAAAGTAAAAGAAGATTAGCTTTTCAATCTCTAGAATATAATCCTCCAGTCCTTAAGGTGTAAACCTGAAAAGTTGAGAGGAATGGTTAAACCCATATATGTATAAAAGTCAGGAGAATGAAGTTACTACATGTTATGTATGTAAAGGGTGGAATTTATTTCCGTTTGTGTTGAGGCCCAGTATCACTTTAGGAGCTCAGAACATGGAAACATATAGTGGGCACCAAAGTGATTTTTCCTTCTTTCCCTTTATATCCTTTTCTTTTTCATGCCAGTATGAGACAGCATTGAGCAGAAAATAATAGACTCTAAGCCCAGCAAAGTTAACCCAATTTCCACCAGCACAAACATGGAAATATTACTTTTGGATTAATGAAAATTATAGTAATTAGATGGAAAGAAAAAAGAGAGAGAGAGAGAATTTATATGCATTGTATGTTCCCTGAATCAGAAAGATGTTAATTAAATCACTGTGTTATTGGCAATAGAGCCAATTACTATTTATGTTATGCCAAGGATATTTATCTGTCTCTTTCTCTTTCTTTCCAATATTAATCTGTTAGAGAGAAAGAACTATTGACCAATTAGGTAAGAAATGAGAAAAGGGTCTAAAAAGCTAAGTGTCCAATTTAGCTGGGAAGCATACTACAGAAAGAGTATGGCACCAGTCCTCATCTTTCTCTCCAAACTTTCCTTCTCTGCATCTGCAAGCACAAGATTTCTAAGCAATTTGTATGGAAGACGTGTTCAAAAAAAGTTCTGGTTCTTCTCTAGTCTGTTCACCTGAATCAAAGCCTTTCCTGAGCTTCTGCATGTTTCATAATCTACAAATCAGTTGCTATTACAAAGACCTTAACACCCCAAGGTATTATAAATAATAAAAACAGTGGCATGTTGATTTATCTTCAACAGGTATTTCCCAATTACATTCCTACTTTTTAATTCATTTAAATTCTTCTTCTTTTATGTATATGTCACATAGAGAAAGTTGACTTATCTCTTTTATGTACGGATAAACTATAACACACTAGAGTTGTTGGGTAATGAAACACTAGAACCATGAAAATCAGCACTATGTTCCTTGGAATATTTTTTACCTTAAGTAAATTACAGAATCTTATCCCAAGAAGAGAACCAAAATGGCATCATAGTCAGCTTCATCTGTCATGCAAATACCAGAGACTGGGTGGCTTAAGCAAGCAACATTTATTTCTCATTGTTATGGAGGCTGGGAAATGCAAGATCAAGGTGCCTGTTATATTAGATATCTGATGAGAGCTCTCCTTGTGGTTTGCAGAAGAGTGCCTTCCTGTTGTGCCCTAACAAGGTAAAGACCTCTGGTGCCTGTTCCTCTTCTTAATCCCATCAGGGGCCCCACCCTTATGACCTAATTACTTCCCACTGGCCCCCCTCCTAACACCATCACTTTGGGAATTAGGGCTTCAACATATGAATTCTGGGAGGGAGGGGACACAAACAAAAGTCCATTAACAAATGGCCTTACCAAAAAGAGGAGAGAGAAGTAAATATGCATGTTAATGCCTAGTCATATTAAAAACAATGCCTAGTCATATTAAAAACAGGACAAATTAACTTTGCAAACTATGAAACAAAATAAGACATTTTACTTCATATAGATCACTCAAAGTCATGCAAATAAATCCCGCTAAAATCATATAATGTTTGGAATAAACTCTGGAGTAAGTGAATAGTTACAACAGTGATCAAACAACAAATATGAAGCTATCTTTGGCATCATAAAATTAATGAATAAAAATAATACTTCTTAGATCATATTTTCATTGAGGTATTATAGAATTAGAATGAATACTTATGGAAAGATTGGTCAAATTTTGTAGAGATCTCATAAATTGACATAAGGTTAAAGTATTTTTTTAAACTTTAAAAATATTGTTTCTTTAAACTCACAAATATTTAGTTGAAGGATGTATATAACAAAAAAACAGAAACTTAAAAGTAAAAACTCTCCATAACTTTGGCATTCACTGTCAAAAATCCTTCAGGATATTTTGGGAGAAACAAATGCCTAAGTAGCTCAGAACTGTACATTTTCTCATGCATATAAAACAGCCAGATGTTTTCTTCTTGAGAAAATGTTATCTTTTTTTGGAAATGTTTGCTCTCCTCCTTACATATCATTAATTGTGCAATAGCAATTGTATCTTTAGTATTTTTAATCCTTTTCCCAAAATCATCTATAAAATTAAATTCTGCAGAATAATATAGTTTCTAAAGTCCATTTCATTAGAAAAAAGAAGTTCTAGTATAAAGACGGATAAAGTATTACATAATTTTCCACTATTATAAAATTCAAAGAAATACAAAAGAGGGAGCAAAAAAAAAACAAAGCCTATAAAAAATATTCTTTTTGATCCTGTGTAACACTCATTGTCCCATGCTATGACTTTATATTTTAATTATAGATATCTAAATTGGCCCATCAACCCCTTATTTGTATACATGTTTTTCTGTATAATTTGTAAAGATGGTTTGTAGCAACTACCAAAAGACAGAGGTTAAGAAACTTGCTCCAAGTTGTGGGAGATGATGGCAAGAGCCAGCCACAGGGCCTAAGCAGTCTGACCTCAGCTGCTCCTGTTACTGCCTTCCAAGAGCTGTGGATTAACAGGCATAAGGAAGAACAGGTTAGGTCAAGGGAAATGGAATTACTAGAAAATGTAAAGGACTTCAGGGGGATATGGATTATTTCACTCCACAAAGATTTAGTATCATAGCATTAAATCTGATAATAAAAGGCAAGCTGATTGAGTAGCAAATATTATATTTTCCACTGTGACAGTTTGGCTATGATAAAATAAGATACTTGAAGATAAAAATGTTTCAAAACAGCTGTTAATACATGTCAGCACACGTTAATAAACACGTGTTAATACATGATAATAAACATGTTAACACAATGTGAGAGATACAAATACAGTAAGTAATGAATTGCACCTTCAAGAAGAATAAAATCTAGTATAAAAGACAAAGTTTAAGTGAATAAAAATTAATCTAGACTTCCGGGAAGATGGCGGTGTGAGCAGGGTGGCAGAAATCTCCTCCCAACACTATATTTATCTACGAAAACACAGAAAATACATCTATTCCTAAAAGAGAGACGAGAATACACAGCAAAGCGCACAGCGTGCAGCTACACCCGAGAGGACTCGGCACCCCAAGAGGCGGTCTTAAAGAGCCCAGCTGACATACGTGGCAACTATCAGTGACCAAATTATACAGCCATGAAAAGACAGAGGAATATGGTTCAGACCAAAATCAACCAGACAACCCCAGAGAGGGAGTCTGAAGGGATGGAAATGCACAGCCTCCCTGAAAAAGAATTCAGAATAAAAGTCATAACCATGCTGATGGACCTACAGAGAAATGTGCAAGAGCTGAGGGAGGAAGTGAGGGAACTGAGGAAAGACAATACAGAAATCAGACAAGCGATCGACGGGCTTAACAGCAGAATGGATGAGATGCAAGATACTGTTAATGGAATAGAAAACAGAGAACAGGAGTACAGAGCAGCTGAGGCAGAGAGAAATAAAAGGATTTCTAGGAATGAAAGAATATTAAGAGAACTGTGTGACCAATCCAAACGGAACAATATTCGCATTATAGGAGTAACAGAGGAAGAAGAGAGAGAAAAAGGGATAGAAAGTGTCTTTGAAGAAATAATTGCTGAAAACTTTCCCTTGCTGGGGAAGGAAGTAGTCTCGCAGTCCACCGAAGCTCAAAGATCTCCCAACACAAGGACCCAAGGAAGACAACACCAAGACACATAATAATTAAGATGGCAAAGATCAAAGATAAAGACAGGGTATTAAAGGCAGCTAGAGAGAAAAAAAAGATCACCTACAAAGGAAAACCCATCAGACTATCATCAGACTTCTCAACAGAAACCTTACAGACCAGAAGAGAATGGCATGATATATTTAACGTAATGAAACAGAAGGGCCTCAAACCAAGAATATTGTATCCAGCACGATTATCATTTAAATATGATGGAGGGATTAAACAATTTCCAGATAAACGAAAGTTGAGAGAGTTTGCCTCTCATAAACCACCACTACAGGATACCTTAAATGGACTGCTCTAGATGGAAGCACACCTAAGGCTAAAAAGATGTCACCAGAGAAAAAAAAAATCATAGGAAAGAAAGCAGACCATCCAAATACCAACTAAAGGCAAAGAATAAAACACCTATTATAGAAAGAATGGAGGAGGAGGAATAAGAAGGGAGAGAAAGAAAGAAACATCAGACTGTGTTTACAATAACTTAACAAGAAAGTTAAGTTAGATAGTAAAGAAGCAACCCTTGAACCATTGGTAACCACGAATCTAAAGCCAGCAATGGCAATAAGTACATACCTATCAATAATCACCCTAAATGTAAATGGACTGAATGCACAAATCAAAAGACACAGAGTAACAGAATGGATAAAAAAGCAAGATCCATCTATATGCTGCCTACAAGAAACTCACCTCAAATCCGAAGATATACACAGACTAAAAGTGAAGGGATGGAAAAAGATAGTTCATGCAAACAACAAGGAGAAAAAAGCAGGTGTTGCAGTACTTGTATCAGACAAAATAGACTTCAAAACGAAGAAAGTAGCAAAAGATAAAGAAGGATATTACATAATGATAAAGGGGTCAGTCCAACAAGAAGATATAACCATTATAAATATATATGCACCTAACACAGGAGTGCCAGCATATGTGAGACAAATACTAACAGAATTAAAGGAGGAAATAGACAGCAATGCATTCATCTTAGGAGACTTCAACACACCACTCACTCCAGAGGACAGATCAACCAGACAGAAATTAAGTAAAGACACAGAGGCACTGAACAACACACTAGAACAGATGGACCTAACAGACATCTACAGAACTCTACACCAAAAGCAACAGGATACACATTCTTCTCAAGTGCACATGGAACATTTTCCAGAATAGACCACATACTAGGCCACAAAAAGAACCTCAGTAATTTCAAAAACATTGAAATCCTACCAACCAACTTCTCAGATCACCAAGGTATAAAACTAGAAATAAATTTTAGAAAGAAATCAAAAAGGCTCACAAATACATGGAGACTAAACAACACTCTCCTAATTAATCAATGGGTTAACGACCAAATCAAAACAGAAATCAAAGAATATATGGAGACTAATGACAACAACAACACAAAGCCACAACTTCTGTGGGACGTAGCAAAGGCAGTTCTAAGAGGAAAGTATATTGCAATC
>JAVSCE010009603.1:0-62842 GCA_032199065.1 Smutsia gigantea | reverse complement strand
TGACAGGGATGTAGGAGGGAAACTAGAGGAGCGTATGTCCTGGATGCCTGGGGAAGAGGATTGGGTATGAGCAGGCTAGCCAGTTGACCATTGGCTTTGATAGAGTGTATATGGTTGAGAATATTCTAGGGGAATGAGGCACACTTGGAGTGGATGGAGGAGAAAATGAGAGGTAGGCACTGAGGTAGCAAGTATCATCAAGACCTTGCAGAGGTACTGATGTGGGAGAGGGGGAAAAAGAAAGCTGGGGTGGGCAGCATGCATGGTAAGGATTCAGGTGGATGGTGTTAAAATGTGTTTGCCTGACTGCAATGGGGTATGAGGAGGGCATGATAATATGGGTGAATGTAGTAACCACATTGTTTTTTCATGTGAAACCTTCATAAGAGTGTATATCAATAATACCTTAATAAAAAAAAATGTGTTTGCCTACCAGGGGGCTGGTCCATGAAGGGGGCAGGCAGTCTGGGGAAGAGAGGACTGTAGAAGAGAAGTCCTAGGTAAGGTGAGGGGGCTGGGCTGGCCTCAGGTAGGAGGAGAGAGATAAGGAGGTGGCTGTATTTCTTGCATCTCACGTGCTGGGCAGGGTCAAGAACATGAGTAGCCTGCCCATCACCCTGGGCAGGAGAGAAGAGAAGACATAATGGACTACCTGCATGGGAAGTGAAAGTTTTACAGCCCTTCGAGGGAAGTGGTTTGCTACAACATTGTCTAGAAAGCACTAATAATTACAGGATGCATAGAATTTATGAAACATTGCTGAAAGAGAAAAGAACTCAAAATATGTGACATTCTACACAAATAAAGACATTAGTACAATGGATGGGCCTGACTTTGACTAGTTTGATAGGAGAAAGCATGGTGGGTCATGAGCTGAAAGTGACAGTGAAGGGAGAAGTGAACGTCCCTCCTCAGTTGACTTGACGGTAGTTTCAGAGGATATATATATATATAAAGAGTGTATCTACAATACAGGTAGGATATGTAGATGAAGGTGACAAAAAGAGAAATTAAGTTAAGGCTAAATATTCCCATTTTAACACAAGAGAACCCAACTATTTACATGAATTTTTAATGATTGAATGTCTTGCCTTAATGAAAAATGTATGAGAGACTGCAGAAATGATTGACATGTACTCCCTCGCTTCCTTAATGGTGTAATCACTTTTACTCTGATTGCCTTGCCTAGTTATTAGATAATATGGTCTACATATCCTTTTGTGTGTCCAGCTTTGCTGCATTCTGGCGTTGTGGGTGGTCCTGGCCACTGGCTTTGCTGCCTGCCTGGACGTACTCTGCTCAGTTTGCTCTGACTCTCATGGGGCATAACTGCCTCACCTTCCCGATCTCCCAGTCCTGGTGGGACTGGGCTGCCAGGTGACATAGACTGAAGCCAGGCCCAGGCTTGTGGTGCTTGGCTCTCATTCCTCATCCATTGCCTGTTCCTGCATCTGTTGTGTGTGTTGGAATTACAGTGAGAACTTGTCACTGAATTAAGGAAGAATCTATTATACAGTTGTGTTTTTTGTTTGCTTGGTTTTGGTTTCAAGGAAAAAAATCCTGATTAACAGAGAAATCTTGTCAGATCTTACTTAAAGATTAGTTTTGAGTCCATGATTGTAAATGATTTTGATGTCATTATTGTTATTATTTTGGCAATGGTTAGATGGAGTGAGAAGAATTGCTTAAGTTAATAACCATAAAATAATGAAGAGAATATAAGGTTTTTGGAATCAGACATGTTCTGGGTTCTGATCCAGCGTTGGCACTTCCTGGCTGTGTGGCCATGAGCAAATCACTTTACCTTACAGACAGTCACTTTCCTGATTGTCACAATTATGAAAGGGTTCCTTCCTACCTTGCAGGGTTGTCCTAAGAATCAGAGCAGATTCATTTGGGATTTATGACCATCTGTTGACCTCCCAAGTCCTTTTGTGAAATCCAAGGGGAAGAAGAATGCAAAAGGTCTGGACCAATCTGCCAGGCAATCAAGTGGGCATCATCTTAGTTCTGTACTGAAATTAAAATGTACCATCTAATTATTATTCATTTGGTCATGTAGACTGTCTACAATTGACAGATACTTAATTTTTTTTTAATTTGGAGTAAGGAGACTGTTAAAGGGAACAAGAAACTTTAAGTTGCCATATTATCCTTTTATGTCTTCTTTATTTTTCCTTTAGGACTTAGTCTTTTCTCTGTCAGTAGATAACTTAATTGGCAAATTTTCTTCAAAATTATAGTGGGGTTTTACTTAGTTTTAAGTATTTACCAAATAATGGTGATGTCCATAAATGATGTTTTAATCTCTTGTCAGTGCTAAATAGGACCTTTTGCTTGAAGTTCTGAAGGTATATCAGGAGACCTGGGCTCTGGTCCTTCTACTTATAGTATAAGCCATTACTTTAAAATTCTGTAGTCCCCTAAGGATGGTTAGTAGAGAGAAGAAGAAATGGTTGGTTAGGAAATGAATGTAAGAAAAGGAGTGATTTTGTAAGTGAGGGTGTTTTTTTCCTTATGTGCCACAATATATTTGATAAAATATTAATTCAGTACTGAGGAACCTTGAAGATTTTCTCATTCAGATTTTATTTTTTAATGAGAAATAAGACTGCAAAAAAGCCAGGTAAACTGCCCAGATCACAAACCAACTTACTGGCAGAAACAAGGCTCTGGGACTCTCTCTTTCCCTTTTCCTCTTACAAGAGTAACTTTAAGGATGCCCTGGCCTTCATGTCCAAAGGTCGCCCTCACCTGCTGACTATATTTTATGGTTTTGCTCTGTGTGGAAGTGTCATTAGTTGTGAATTATGATGATTCAACAGATCTGTGTTCATGTTTATGAGATTTGCTGAGATGAATTTTATAAGCTGCAGCCCGTCATTGTTCTGTCCTTGTTTTATAATTAGTCAATAAAGTGAAGCCAATGCAAGATTCCCGATACAGGCATCTTACCCCACAGAAGTATCCACTTTTAAACCTGGGACTAGTGCTGCCACCAATGTGATCCTGAGGCCTGGTAATATTGCCAGTCTCTGCTTTCTCCTCTTAACTCTAAGATTGCACTTTTGATCCCTATTAATTTTATTATATAAATACACTTTATAGTAATGGCTTCAAACTCATGTTGAAACAGGAATGTAAAAGTGAACAAACAGCAGGTGGTATTTCAGTCATAACAAAGATATAGAATAAAGTATTAATGATAGCAAATGATATTTTATTTTAATTTTTTCTTTTGCCGTGTCCTTGGTTTTTTAAAAATTCATTCATCTTAGTATCAGATTTTAAGCATGAGTGTTTGAAACCTTGTTTCCAATATACCTATTTGACCTCAATTTTAACACTTTTACCTCTCTAAATATGTAGTAAACATGAATTGAAACATAGAGAATGAGGTACACTGCATAAGGGTTACTGTAAATAAGATTTTTCAAATGATCAGAAGAGGCCTGCCTCATTACAGACTTTTTATTCTCATGTTTTCCCATGTCTGTGTTAAACAAAAATTTCTCTTTTAATTATAAAGCAAACTCATCCCTATTTCATGCACAGTACAGCTCTTGATGACAGCAAGAACCTATGGCATTTGGGTTGGGCAGAAGTATTTGCAAATTGGCACCTTAACAAGTACATTTTGCTCTGACAACATGCAGAAAGTTAGACTGGATATAAAGCTTCGCTCCATTAAGATCAGGGAGCTCGGACTTTGCACTTCTTTCAAGAGAGATACATTTTTATTTGAATTTTAAATTATGTGGAATATTTTGGCAGAGGTAAGGCACTGGACAATTTCACAGTAAGGAAATAGAGAGAATATATGCATAATTGTCTTGTTGGGTTGACCACGTGACCAGGTGTAGTGGTGTTGACCATAAAACCAGAGGGACAGAGAGGAAGGCATAGACTCTTAAGGAAAGGAGCCGTAAGAACTGTGGGAGCTGAAGGCTACTTGGCAGGGGGTAGAGTGGCAGTCAGGGACACCTTGGAGGACATGATGTCCAAGTTATGACCTGAAGAATGAGTGGAAGTTAAAAAGGAGGAAAGAGAAGGGAGGAGGAGTATGTGCAAAGGGCAGGAGCAGGAGAGACTAGGTCAAGGGGCTGGAAGAACCTCAGGGAAGAAATTGAGTTCTTCTTACTATTATGCTGCATTACAGGTGTCTGTAGAACATGCAAACAGGGCTATCTAGTAAGTGGATAGATAGGTCAGAAAACCAGCATAGAGGTCTGGCTGACCATGGAGGTCCAGCAGGCAGCAGTATACAGATGGTACCTGGAGCCACGAGAATGGAGACCAAAGTGCAAGCAGAAGGTGGAGTGGCACAGGGAGGGGCAAAGCCAGAGTGCTCAGCCAAATGGGAGATGAGCAGGTGAAGATGGAGTGAGTGTGGAACATTCATTCAAGAAATTTGACTTTGAAAGGGGAAGGAAAGAAGCTCTACCCAGAGGGGGAGTCTGGGTTTCAGAGAACTTTCTTGGTTTTGTTTTTGAGAGGAAACAGAACTGGAGCAAGTTCTAATGCTGATGGAGCAGAGCTGGAGATGTAGGATAGACTGAAGATAAAGGAGAGGTGGGGTTAATAGAGACATAGAGATTCTGAAAAAGAGTTCCAGAGTGGAGGTAGGGACAAGAATAGGAGAGCTGGAGCACCTTTTGGCTTATAGAGCCTGCAGGTGGAGAAGCTGGGCAGATGCATGGGTCTCCGGCACAGAGGTTGAGGACATTCCTGCTGAATGGGTTGTTTTCCCTAAAGTCTGCAGTGAGTTCATCTGCCAAAATCAGGGGGGAGTTGGTGGGGTTGGGGGTTTACATATAGAAGATGAGGTTTGAATTAGCCATTGTTGGAGTGAGGGAGCCATCTCAGCAAAAAGAACAGTTGTATGAGAGCTTTGCCCTCCCCAGTTATATCCAGGACCAGCCACAGACAGTAGAGTAACTTTAAATCAGCAGCTTTGTTTGTAACTAATTTCACAGTAGCTCAACTTCTGACTACAATTGATCAAATGAGTTTGGAAATTTAAAATATCTTAAAGTACTTTTTATTTTAAAATTCATTTTATTAATAGTAATTTAAAATATTTTGTTAAGAGTTATACTTCTTCCAGTGAAGATAATTGAATTCTCTTGTTGGTTGGTTGGTTGTAGACACTCATTGTGGCTTGGATCCGAGCAAACCTCTGTGTGTACATTTCTCGAGAGCTCTGGGATGACTTCCTTGGAGTACTGTCCTCCCTCACGGAATGGGAAGAGCTCATAAACGAGTGGGCCAACATCATGGATTCCTTGACAGCAGTGCTCGCAAGAACCGTGTATGGAGTTGAGATGACAAACCTACCTCTGGACAAATTAAGTGAACAAAAGGAAAAGAAGCAACGGGGCAAAGGTATTTCCTCTCAGATAGGATAACATCTCACATCTCACAGATATCTGCGGCCGAGGAGGAGCGTGTATTACACATCTAGGCAATTAATGCAGAAATTTCACAGAAAACTGAAGCTGCCTCTGAGATGATATCTTTGTAATGGTGGCATTTAGATTGTCTCATAGCACTCTGTCCCCCTAATGAGGATGGTGAATTAGGAAGAAGCTGGAGAAGAAGGTAGATGAAGTGGGGAGGAGGAGTAACAGTAATAGTAATGGCTAGTGCTTGGTACACTCTCTCTTCACCCTCCTGGCAACCTGTGAAGTAGATACTATCTCCATATCACAGACAAAGTAACTGAGGTACAGAGTCCACAGGGATGGACTCACTGAAGGTCACATAGCTAAGAAGGGTAAAGCCAGAAATCAAAGCCAGGCAAGTCCAACCCAAGACATCACACAATCAAGAGGTATTCTACTGCCTCCCTAGGAATGGTAGAAAAACTCTAAATGCTTTAGATGGGAGTCAGTTTGGTTTTGTTATGTTTCTGTGTAAAAACTGTTTTGAGACCTAGGGTCAAATCAAAATGGAAGACAACAGTAGTGGTTTCTATTGGGACAGCAATTTGTCAGCCCCTGTCTTCATTACTATTTTTAAGGCTGTGACAGTCTTTGGTTTAATTCACTGTACTTCCACTTATTGTGTAAACATTTTGAGGTTTTGAGGAAGCTGATAGAAGTACATATGACACAATAGGTAAAATACAGAAGGACACTGGGCAAAAAGAAAGTGGGGAACTACAGGCATGATTAAGATTGTGAAGCACACACGGGGAGCCTCACATGCTTGCTGGCAAAGTGGGGAGGAGGCAAGCACAGATTTGACTCCGATCTTCACAGGTTACATCAGAGAATCAGAGTAAAAATGGTAAAAACAACCCATTTGCTTAGGTGATACATAGCTTTTTCTGGTCCTAAGATCTGAGAGGAATTTCTCCTCCAGAGACATAAAGGGTGCATAGCTTGTTGTGGTAGGCCATAACCTCAAATAGCCTTATCATAGATTGTGTCAGTTTCTGCTGTGTGACAAATCACCCCAAAACGTAGTGGCTTGAATGACAGCCATTTAGTTAGGTCATGGTTTTATGAGTTGGTGATCTGGGTTGGACTCAGTTGGGCAGTTGTTCTGCTGGACTCGCTCCTGTATTTGCAGTCAGCTGGGCTATGAAGGGGTCAGCTAGGCAGCTCTCCTTCTGGGAGTTGGCCAGCTGTCGGCTAGGGCAGTGGGGGTGACCGGGCCATGGATTTTTCATCACCCAGAAGGCTAACTAAGGCTGTTTGCATGATGGCTTAAGGTTCCAGGAGCAGCAAGAGGGCAAGCCCAGATTTTTACGGGCATTTCAAATTTTTGTTTGCTCAGTGTTGCTATCAAAGTAAGTCACCTGACGAAGCCCAGAGTCAGTGTGGGAAATGATAACAAGGTTGTGGATACAGAGAGGCATGAATCAATTACAATGATTGGTTAACCATAGAAACATGTAATTAATGCTACTGATTCTTAACCTTCACTACAATCTGTGAGTGGCTTGCCAAAGCATCAGTTAGTAAAAGCAAGTTAGTAAGAAGCCAAAGTGTAGTCGTTTAAGTATGTGGCATTCAAGTGGAACAGTTTAATCCCAACTTAGATTCAGACTTTTTAATGCAGTGATTTTCTAACATATTTTAGCAGCAAACCCTTTCTTCTCCCCAGTTGAAGCTGTATAGAGCCCCTTCCCAAAAAAACGAATGACTGCAGATTTGGGATTGGAGCAAAGCCTGGGCCCTTGGCCTCTGTCTTGTCCTCTGTAGCAGTTCTGGGGTCCTCTGTGTAAACCCAGAGCCTAAGAGGACCAATATGCTTCCAGCCAGGAACTTGGCTTGTGGTTCTCAGCCCAGAAAGGAGTCTACCTGACTGGGGGTGCCTTTCAGGATGGAGGCGACTTGCTGAGACAAGAAGGAAAGGGCCTTCTCAGACTAAGCACATTTCCTGCCTCCTGAATTCTTGTAATCCACCCTTCCTCTCAGTCCCCACAATGTTCTCTTTATCCACACTGTGCAAACACAGATTCATGGAAGAAGATAGGTTTGTCTTAGGAAGGTAAACAACTCCAAGAATACTATCTTCTGAATGATACAGAACAAATTTAAGTATTTAATTAATGACCATGGTAAATATTTCTGATTTATTATACTGCTTTATTCTAAAAACAGATTTAAGTGTTCACTGCAGAAATACTTGCCTCCTAAGCACTGGATTTTTGGAAATAAAATACACGCTCAAAGGCATCGGGGTGTGAAAGACCACAGGTGGCAGCTACCGTGCAGAAATCTCTAAGGGTCTCATTCTCTTTTTTCCTGTATTTCTTTTGGAAATTCCTTGACCACTCATTTGAAGTATTTGACCAGATCAGTATGAAAGGAGAGAAGAGAAGTTGAATCTCAGAGCTGCAATATTATATTGTTTTGAAGCTTTGCTAAAATAGGATTTTGTATCATATTAGTTTTTTATTATCCTTGCTCATTTGACTGACTCTAATTATAAATTTTATAGGTATCAGTTTCTCCTGGGATTTGTGAAGAGGTTGACATCTACAGGATAAATTCAGGATCTCTTATTTTCAGGTTTATAAAAGTGGTTTTTTGAGTGTACTCAGAGCAGTGGTGTAACTTCACTTGACATTTTTCTTATATTGAGAAAGGTGTATTATTTATTATTTTAGATTACTGATGTATGAGTAAGTCCCTAAGTTGCAGTATAAGGAATTGGTACCTAATTTGCAACAAGAGAATCTGCTGATTATATGTAATTGTATATGTGAAACTTGCTGAGCACCGCAGGCTATGAAACGAAGAATAATGAATTCAGCCTTTAGGTTCTTTTCTTTGTCTTGTCCTTAACAGGCTGTGTCCTAGATCCTCAGAAAGGAACTGCTGTGGGGAGGTCCTTTTCTCTCAGCTGGCGGAGCCACCCAGATGTGACCGAGCCAATGCGGTTTAGGAGTGCCACCACGTCTGGGGCACCAGGGGTTGAGAAAGCAAGAAATATCGTTCGCCAAAAAGCAACTGGTAAACATTTATTTCAGTTTCTTAAAGGTCTAGTTGCTATCTGAAATGAATTTTAGGTACAAAATGCTTTAAAAGTTTTAAAATTCTGCTCAGAACTTAAATAAGGTCCCTTTATTAAATGAGATATCGCCATATCTTTTAACTTTCTGTTCGGGTTACTTTTCAAATCCCAGTTTTTGATATTTATTTCTAAATCCATGATTGTGAAAAAGACTTGAGATGTTAATATTGAGTGAGATATTTGTGTAAAAGAGAGAAAATAGATGTTTTGTTTGACTCTTGAGGAAAATTGATTCTTAATAATCACACAATTAGTTGCATTATTATTGTTGAAAAATATTAATCTGAAGAGTGTGGCAACTCATTCTAGTAAAGAAAAGAGAATAAGGCACTTAGTTTTCAGGACCAGATAGAGACATTTAAATTTTTTGCTTTGGAAAACTGAGCTTAACTTGCCCGTAGGTATCATCCTTACAGCTGGTTAGAATTATCAAGAACTTGACCAAGAAATCCCAGTTAATCAGACTCCTTTGCTACACTTTACTCTTAAAACAAAAATAGAAATATTTAAAAAGCTTATATCCAGTATATAATAAGAAAAAAGAACCCCCCCCTTCACCTGCTGCAGTAACTTTGAGGCTATAACTTAACTTTAAAACAAATTTATCTCAGTTTCCTGTAGTTTTTTACATCAATAATACCATGCAATTATAATTGATATTCATCATGCTGACCGCAAAAGTGACAATATCCTCTGGTCGTAAATCAGAATCACTGACACTCACCATATTTTGCAGTTCTTAGTAAAGGCTTGATATAGGTGGCTTAGAATCCTGTTGGAGTTTTTATGAAAACATATTACACCTTAACCCTAACTGTCTCATCTAGAGCATTTGTTGGTAAGTGTCACCTTGTTTTCATTCACTTCCCATTCTACTTCTTCTTGCTTTCCTTCGTCCTCTCTCCTGAGGAGAGACCCAGTTCCCACTAACGCACAACTTTTAGAGAGGCTTATTTACTGATTCCCTTTCTCATTCCAATTCCTAAAAGCTCCTTTCTTCCATCACTGGATGCTTAAAAGAAAGGGATCAAAACAGAAGTTTGTGAAAACGGTGGCATCATGCCTAAGCTGCCCAGTCTTCTGCTGTCCCTCACAACCCTTGAATTACAACTTTGATCCTTCAAAACACTTTTTAAAATTTCATTGTCACATTTTAAGAAGCAGCAAATTACTGTATATTGCATAAACCATATGGCACTACTTGGCCAAAACACAGTCATAGAAAAGATTGCATCTTAGTTTTTCAACAGGTGTTTTAGATCATAAATACAGTAGAGGCACCAGTGTATTTTAGAAAGTCCTTAGTACATTTATGCCAGTGAGGTTCTGTTTATCAGTGTTCTCAGGTGTCTGAAAAGCAAAAAATAAACACAAAATAAGACTTTTACAAAGTCATATAAGGTATTTGTAAAGTATGTCACTTAAAAACCATAAACCTGGTTTTATTAAAAACACTTGGGACCATAACTTTTAAAGACAATGCAGATGAGAGCTATTAAGTTGGGCAGATCTATCATCCATGTATTTTACACATACATATGTATTTTCTATCATTTCACTTTTTAAAAAATTAGAAAAATATTATGAATCTTTTTTATTTTTACCTTTGAAATCAGTGTTCTTTGAAGATTTTATATATCATGCTGTTTTAAAAATTTATATAAAGACTAAAGTGGTTTCACTCAGTTCTTTTATTTTTATTTTGTGTAATAATTAACCTTTTCATCTTTTAAAAAGGCTCAGAATATTTTCGCCATAGATTTTGATTTGCATAGTGGCCATCTTTTAATAAGAAAAAAGCTCAGGAAGTTTTGTAATTTTAGCATTAAGATATTTATTATGGGAGACCCATTTGAAAGTGACTTTTTTTTCTAATCCCATTAAGAGAACAATTTGAGATTATTATAATTTGCTTCACAGATTACACTTAGTTGAGAATGTCAGTGATGATGGCAAGAGGGAAATAAAAATAACCAATTGTAGAGTAGAAACACGACAATTAATTTAACAGAGAACGCACTAATTTTTAACTTAAGAGGCTTCAAGGAGAGTCTTAAAGAATTATAAAGTAACATTGTTCCTGAATGTGAATGATGCTAAACTCTCAAATGTCTAAAACAAGTGATTAAAGCAAGTCAATTAATATCCACACAAAATAATCATTCTACATTTTATTATTTCCCAAATGTCTGGTAATGAATTTTGTAAAGACACGCAATTATTTGACTTGTAAAAGGAAAACTTTTTAAAACAACACTCAAATGAAATACCTCTGACAATGAGAGATGAACAAGTCTTTCAGGGAATTTGAAGTCAGTTTGATATTCACATGAACGTTGTTTTCATTTAAATATTACCTTACACATTTGTGAATTACACTGTAATCACTGTGGGGATAGTCCTTTGTAACTGGGACTTAACACTGGATGTTGTGATAGCCAAAGGATGGGAAAAAAGACAGGAAAGTAAAAAATGTGTTTCAATTCTTGCAAATGTGTTACTACCATTCGTAGTTCTATTTCACTAATGTTAAATAAAATAGTGTAAAAATATAGAACAAGTAAACCTTTATTTTTTTTTTAAGGATAAAACTGATGTTTCTGATGGTGGTTTCCTATGATACATGTTCTCTGTCCATCCATTTCATTAAATGGTCATTTAACCAGCAATATATAGAAAACTTAACATCATTAAGTCCATACTAAGAAATTAGGCTTTAGTAAGCACAAAATATGATATAAAAGGACCGGTTTTATGGAGATTTTTACCTTTATTCCAAATACCAAATTTTTTAATGTTCAACTTTTATGTGTTCTTGCACTTTTAGGATATTTAATTTACTAAATGACTTACTTTTGAATACAGTCAGCTCTCAGTAAACCAATTTTTAAAGTATTTATTACTTATAGAACAGTTTTAATCTTAGCCTAGATTTTTCTCCGACCTCACCGTGGTCTTTTTGCTTGTGTCCTTTAGGAAGGAAAAACTGATTGTATTGTCTGCCCAAATAACCCAAATGAGAATCTGATACCAAAAAAAATGGAAAGGCTAACCATATAAAGCATTCTAGAATAAGATAGACTGAGATTATCTGTGAATTCTCTGTTCTCCCCTGTCATCAAAATGACTGAAAGTTGGCTGTATTTAGAGACTATGATTATACTGACTGCTTTAAATTTTATAAAGACCTCCTTTATATATTTAAAGAGAACCCAAGAAAATAATAATAATAACAAAGAAGTGAAAGGTACTGATGTTCTGACATAATTATTACTTTATCTCTCCTGGAAGCTAAGCGCAGCCAGTCTATCAGCAACTGTGTCCACCTTTCTGAGGCTTTGCCTGCCACTAAAAGCCTTCCGCTCCTCCTTCACACCGTGAGCTATCTCTTACCTGGTTTCTCTTACTCCTCTTGCTCTCACAGGCTGTCAGGTACTGTACTGATATCTTCTCCTTCCCTTAATTTCCCTGGGCTTCTCCCGCTTGCCTCTGGGCCTCCTTTGTTAATATCCCCACACCAAGCATGCGTGCCTGGCCATTGCACTTGACATTGATTTTCCTTGAATTGTTTTTATGTAGTAAGACATTCAGTAGCAATTAGATGGTCAAGAAAAATGTCTGTAACACCACTGGTCTTGTCATTCCCAGGTAAGAAGGATAGGCTGTCGAATCACTATGTTATATACTTGAAACCAGTATTGTATATCAACTATACTTCAGTTAAAAAATAAAAGATCAAAGGTTTTGGCCCATAGTTGTTAATAGGGGAAAACAGTGATGCCTGCCTCCCTGTGCCTTTTTATGGAGTGCCTGTAGAACAGAAGGGAATTATCATAAAATTTTATGACAGTTTTGAGCATATCAATGTTAGCATGGTTGCTATGTCTCCCCAAAATGAAAATGAAAAATGCTCTGGAAAAATTATGCAGTTAAGACTTCCTTGGAGTTAATAAATCCTAATCATGTATAAAGTAATGATCAGTTTATACAGATTCACACTGATTACTGAGAATTGAGTTAAAAAAAAATGCTTAAAAGTGCTAATTTTCAAAACACAGAAGCATTGTTCCTGGGCTTCAGCTAATTAAAATTGAGTTTAGTTACATGTTGATTGCACACAGTGTGTTTTCCAGTTTATTAAGATGTTATAGCATCATAAGTGATTTTTTGGCATCGATACCTTACAGAAGGATTTACTTTGCTCCACAGTGAGTAATTAGGTCTGTGTCTACTTATTTTTTCAGTGATTCTAAGACGAATGGAAAATCTTACTAAAGAGGGAAATATTTTCATGTTTGTGTTATTTTCAGGAAGATGGCATTATAGATTAGTATGTATTTAATATTGAACATAGCCTAATTATGGCTTCCTGTAGCACTCAAGCATGTTATACTTCATAGCAAGGCAGAATTAAAGCTTGATTCCCCCGTTGAATATGTAAAATAGCATATTACTTAATTTACAAAATATAAGGGGAGAAGTTAGTTTTATTGAGACTAAGGACTACATTTGTTAGAAAACTCTTTTTCTCTATTAAACGCCAAAGGTGAAAAACAGTAAGAAAGGTACATGGGAAGATGCTTGCCAGTCAGAGTACTGTTGAGCATAACTGTTTAATTTGGTTTTCAAAAAAATACTACTGCCTAGAGATAATAAAGTAGTTGAAGTAGTTTTGCTTTCTATATGGCTGGTATATACCTAACAGGAATTTTTTCATGGTTTAAAGTTCTCTTTTTTCACAGTCCATTTTTTCCCCATATTGTTCCATTTTACTGTTTTGTTCAGAATATGTTCTCACAAGAAATGTCTTCCTGTTAGTAATCGCATTTTGGAAACTTGTCTGTTATTCAGTCGTATATTTTAATTTACTCATTCTTGATTCCTATGAATACATACACAGTTCCAACACAAGTTGAGTATGATTTAGAGCAGTGGCTCTAGGGACAATTTGCCCCCCAGGAAGCACCTGGCGATACCTGGAGACATTTTTGGTTGTCACGACAGGGGCAATGCCACTGGCATTCCAGTGGGTAGGGGCCAGAAATGCTCCTAAACACCCTATAATGTGTAGGGCAGCCCCTCCACAAAGGGTTACTTGATCCAAGCCATGTGTAGGGCTGAATCTGAAAGTCCTTGACTTAGAGTGAAATGAAGCAGGCTGGGGAGGTCTCTGTTTTCCTGGCTTTATCACCCTTATTCCTGGTTTTATAGCACAGAAGGTAAATGGAAGGTCACCACAGAAGGTTAGTGATGTGGTGACTTTTAAGAACAACCTGCTGTTCTCTCTGTTTCATCTGACAACTGCAGGAGCTCCTCCTTGTCTGATGCACTGTACTGTGAAGAGTCTGGGCCGAGAGCAATACATGCTGGTCCTCAGTCTTACATTGTACCTTCTCCATGGGTGGCACACTAAAGTATCATTAAATCTGTGCTCTAATTTAAATCCTAGTGTATGGCATATCTTGCTAACCTATTGCTAAATATAGAGATAAAGTTGTTCATCCACCTCTGTGTGATATGTAGACATGTTTAATGTTGATTTTCTGGCCCCAAGTTCTTTACTATAAAAATGATTGTTAATTTTGTTTTCACTTAACATTTCTTGTTTTTGTTTGTAATTTATATGAGTATTCAATACACCAAAATTGTAAGAATACAAATAATAGAGAAGTACTTACCTTCAGCCACTATTATGTCCTATTCTGATCTCTTCAGGACTCTGTATGGCGGCACCCTTTTGGGAAAGTCACAACCAGCTGTATTCCAGTATGAATGACTGCACAAACATGTGGGAGGTAGACTGCCAGTCTCAGTGATTTCACTTTTTCTCCTTTGTGGAATTAGTTCTTTCCAGCTGTTTTGCAATTCTAACTGCTTTATGTTGGGACATTTATCAGTCTGTAGTACTTATAGGCCCTGCATATTTCACTTTTCTTTTAGGAACATTGTATTAGTAGTAATAAGAGGATCAATGATCTTCCTTCATTCTAAAAGAGACTTAATAGGTCCTAACTGAAAGCCCCACTTAGCTGCTTCTGCATCTGGTTGTCCGGCTTCCAGATAGTACCTGATTGTCAGAAAGTGGACTGATTCACCTTTGGACCTTGTGGAAAACCTCAGCATGTTGAGTTGATTTACATCTCCTGTGCTTTTTATAGAGTCAAGTTGTATTGTGAATAATGCTTTGAAAGTTAGGAAATTACACTATTAATGTGCTTATTATGCAACCTTATGCATGAGGGGTAAATGGAACCCAGAATTTTGGTAATTGAAGAATGAGTCTCACTCCATTTAATAAGAAAAGCAGTCAGCTGCCTTAGAATAAATAGAAGTTTCTGAAGAGTTTACACAGTTAATTTAATCATGCTGAATCTTCCCTCAGTGGGAAAAAAATGAAATTAACTAATCCTTATTTGATCACTTTACTGGTGTTTTGAATGGAGCATTTAGAAAGCAATAATTTAATAATCATATTGTCTAATTTACGTCACCAAGGAGCTGGAAAGTTAGTGCTTTAGAATTGGGATTATTGGATTAGCTGTGCTTCAGAGAAGGCAGTTTATGTGGTGGATTTGAGGCAGAACTCAGCTCTTTGAAGTGATTCAAATTGTGTGATACTCAAAACAGAGATTGCATTAGACTGCCCCGAATTTATAATGTAATTTTTATATAACTTGGATTGTTCTCATTCCGTTTTGAATATCAAATAATCCTGTATCTTGATATTTGCATATCAGTGTTCAAATGGTTTTAATTTGTTATGAAAGAGCAACTGCTGTAACTGACACTGTAGAATGGTAGCAGCTCTAACATTACTTACTCCTAAATAAAACGCCAGCAGAGGGACCTCAAGAACTGTTTAAAAAAAGGAAGAAGGAGAGTGTTTTTGGTATTCATTTATTCACTTGATACAACACATACATTGAGTATATACTTAATAGAAAGCATGAGAAAAGGCTAAGGAATGTACACTTACAAATCAGGAAATGAAGTTTCAGTAACGGGATAAGAAGAATTTTAAATCCCTTTTTCTGCACTGCATCACTTCACTGCAGGATTAGCTCAGGACGCCCGCGGCACAGCTGCCCTAAATTCTCCCCTTCCTTTCCACCCTCAGCCTGGGTGCTCTGCTCTCACCACTTCCGGTGATTCCTACACGCTTGAACTTTCTCCATCTGAGAAGTCTCTACCAACAGGTTTACAGAAACAAAGCCTTTAAGCTGCATTAGGCCTATTGGGAAGGCAGACCAGCTGGTGAGCAGCCTCTCCATCCGTCTGTTGTTTTGAGAACCAGTGAGGACACTTGATTTTGGAAGCCATGGTGCTGTGGCTGTATTGTATCCTACCAGATGGTGATGTTCTTTATCTTTAAAAAGATGCTGCCAGTGTTGGCCTAGCTCTTATTTGTTTCTGTTCATGGCCCAGAAACCAACATCTACCAGATTTGGCATCAAGTTTAAGTGAATAAAGCCACTCTTCCTACTACCCATGAAAACTGGCTCTTGCCAATTCTTTTTGAGAGACTTGGGAAGCTCTTGGGCTCCCTCTACTGGTACTGGATTACCAAGCATGTTCATTAACAAATACATACTCTTCCCAGGTTTCAGTGTCTTGCATAGTTAAAATAAGCAGTGAAGGAAGACACTGGAAGGGATTGGCCGCATGTAATTATCTGGCTTCCACTGTCTAATTCTGAAGAGCCTAGAAGCTGACCTGTGGAAAGGGCCTAGTCTATGCTTTGGGATATGCAGGTAGATCTGATGTATGTACGTATGCCTTGTGTTTGTGGGAAAATGAAGAGTTCAAGAGGACTGGCTATTCAAGAGAAGACAGGGGCAAAGACAACTGGGAAAGATGAGGCCTTATGGAACTGTCTTCTCTTGCCACCTTGGCCTTCTGTTGCTTGTGCCCCTAAGTTCAGCTTCCTGTTAGTCTCTAAATTTAGACTGTGGCCCAGTAATCTGAATTGTAAGTGAAGGCTCACACAAATTTCATAGTTGTGACATCTTGTAGCTTGTATCAGTATACTTTAAAAGGAAATTTTTATTTGGATAATAAAAATAAAGCAGCTACCCTTTGTGGAAATCCTATGTATTATACTTAGAGTCTAACTATGTAAACTTCTTGGTTAGGGTGAGCCAGCTCTTTGGCTCATGGCTCGGGTTATAGGGTTATACAGAGAGTGGCACATCAGCAACGAGTCTCATTTCAGGTGAGGAATTGGTTGACCTGCCAGGTAAGACAACACAGCTGGATTTTGATCAGTCTTTGCTTAGAAGGAGTGAAACTTCAGCTAATTAAATTGTTGGAAAATATGATGTTATATGGATGTAAAGTTTCATGACTATGTGAGGGTGAAATCTGGTGCAGGTTGCAGTGGTGGGGTTCATACAAAGAACCACATGGCAAGTCCTGTACGAGAGAGATGTCCAGGCAGCACGGAAGAGGGGGCAGGTCTGAGGTTAGCATAGAGGAGTGAGCAGCAGGTGCCACATGGACGAGGGCTGCCTGAGACTGAAGTGACAAGAGCTCCTTGGAGGGGACGCAAGTCTGTGGGGTGGGATTACGGAGGGTTCTGTCTTCACAGTGAGTGTCATGGCATTGACCATCCAAAGATGGAAGGCCTCAGCCAGAGAGGAGCCATGCAGTCCAGTCTTTATTTGCCCGGGACCTCTCTGGGGCCGCATAGAGGATAGATTTGAGGGTGGCAAGAAAAGGGGAGCAGTGACCAGTTAGGAGGCTATTACAATAACCAGGCAAAAGATGATGCAACCCTGAAGCTGTGATTCTAGAGGGGGGCGGGTGGGGGGGTTGATGGTTCTTCCAGTGCATAGGGTCGTCCTGGGAAATTTAGAAATGAGCTAGGAAGGAACTCATTCTTGAAGAGAATTTGTAATAATGTAAGCTGAGGTTTTCCAGTAGTCAGTACTCAGCTATGGTTTTCTGTTTTATGACATATATGTATTTATTCTCTAAAAATACCAGTGAATCATTTTTGTACTTTAGTGACTGATTCAACATTGTATTTGGTGATGTAAGCCGTTAAATAATTGTAGTATTTTATTTTGGATAGTTGTGCCTTCATCAGTTAAAAGGAATAGTAGAGTTGAAATTCCCATTTCCTTTTATCTTCCTTTAGGGTGTGTGTCTGTATGACTTTCTCCCTCCTCAGATGTAAATTACCTATTTCATGTGTCTTCAGTCTCTCCTGGCATGCCTGTCCCTGAGATTCTAAATGACTTTTCTCAACCAAGTATGCAGCTTTTTCTCTTTTTTTCCCCCCCTTCACTTTGACTGAAAAATAAAATGCTCTGTAGAACTGAAAAAGAAAATGTACTCTTGGAGTGGAATATTAACCTTTGACAAGTGTAGAAAACCATATGAGGTAAATGCAGATTATCTCTCTACACAATTTTTGAAGGAAAAAAGTATCTAAAACTACATTTAGAATCAGTTGTTCTAAGTGGTGATGTTATTTCTAAAAATTTTGAAACGCATCCCTGCATGTTTTGTGTTACCACCCACAGAAGTGGAAGAATGTCCGCAGTCAGAAGGCGCACCTGCAACTGAGCCTGAGCGCCTGGTGGCAGAGAAGCCGCTGCAGGCCTCTCGGAGCAGCAGCACGCCTGAGGTCTCTGAGCCACTGTGCTCAGGCTGCCCTCCTGGTACGTAGGAGCAGCTTCAGTTCTTAACATGGGACTGTGATTCTGGCAGGGAACAAGCCGCACATCGTATTGCTTTTGTACATTCATTCTAACACTACTTGTATTTATTTCAAGGGAGTTTTCTTTGTAAATTGATTGCAGGGATTGATTTCTGGCAATGAAATATTTTCACTGTTTATTTGTCTACATGGTGTATATGTGTGTACTTTTTTCAAGTGTGGCATGTTTGGGGAACAGAAAGGTGCAGAGGAACTGGAGTGGGCAGGAAGCAGAGAACGTCACACCATGAGGTCAGGGAGAACAGCAAGTTAGGTAGAAGGCAGAGAGGCAGGATAAGGACATGTGGGAAAGGGCTCTGAGGAGAGCCATGAAAGTTGACAATGACAATGGAGAACCAGCCAGACTTGTGAAAAATTTGTTAGCAGGTTATAGACTCTGCTGAGGTTGAAAATAGTAATTTGTAATAGCATTAATCTGTACCATTTCTCAAATAAGTTTCAGCAATAACAGGACATGGAAAGCAAAGAGGTGGACTTGTAAACAGTAAATAGTATATTTTGCAGTGAAAGCATATATTTAAATTGTGTCTGATGTCAGTGAACATACTTGTCACTTAGTTTCATGAATTCAGCAAGAAATAAACAAATCTTATTTATTAACATAGTCTCATAGTTCTTCATGTCCAGGTTGTACAAGGCTCATCAAATGAGTAAGGAAGTATTCCCTCCTAGAAATCTTAAAATAAGAAAATACGATAAAAAATAATTTGAGAAACTTATTATCTGATTTTCTGTTCTACAAAACGTTTTGTGTAATATTATTGTGATTTTTTTTCCTTAAATATTTGGTAGAATCCACCCAGTTGCTTGGAGTTTTCTTGTAGGAAGATTTTTCAATGCCATTCAAATTTTAAAATTACTAAAAGACTATTCATTTTTTCCTTTTCCTGTTTGATTTGGATAAATTGTGTTTTTCTAGCAATTTGTTCAATTCATGTCTTTTAAAAAATATTTATTGGCCCTAGATTATTTATAAAATCCTCTATCATATTTCTAATGTTTGCAGGCTTTGTGATGATATTCCCTTTCTTACTACTGATAATGGTTATTTGTGCTGTCTCTTATCAGTCTATTTCAAGCAATACTGAGCCACCTTACTGATCTCTTTTCCTGTCAGCTTACCTGGCTAATTCAGGCAGCTTTTCTCTGAGATCCCTTCCCCAAATCCCCTAGGAGAGGTCTTTTTGCCCTCCCCTGTGCTAACATCATGTGCTAAGTGGGCCAATTAGCTGTAGTGAATAGCATTCAGTCTGCTCTCTTTAAAGATCTCTGTGGACCATTTGACCCAGGAATTCCACTCCTAGGAATTTACCCTAAGAATGCAGCAGCCCAGTTTGAAAAAGATATATGCATGCCTATGTTTATCGCGGCACTATTTACAATAGCCAAGAAATGGAAGCAACCTAAGTGTCCATCAGTAGATGAATGGATAAAGAAGATGTGGTATATATACACAATGGAATATTATTCAGCCATAAGAAGAAAGCAAATTCTACCATTTGCAACAACATGGATGGAGCTAGAGGGTATTATGCTCAGTGAAATAAGCCAGGCAGAGAAAGACAGGTACCAAATGATTTCACTCATATGTGGAGTATAAGAACAAAGAAAAAACTGAAGGAACAAAACAGCAGCAGACTCACAGAACCCAAGAATGGACTAATAGTTACCAAAGGGAAAGGGACTGGGGAAGATGGGTGGGAAGGGAGGGATAAGGGGGAAAAAGGGCTATTACAGTTAGCACACATAAAGTAGCGGGGGTGGGGGTGGGGTGGGGGGATACGGGGAAGGCAGTATAACACAGAGAAGACAAGAAGTGATTCTGTAGCATCCTTCTACGCTGATGGACAGTGATTGCAATGGGGTATGTGGTGGGGACTTGATAATAGGGGGAGTCTTGTAACCATAATGTTGCTCATGTAATTGTATATTAATAATAGCAAAATAAAAGATCTCTGTAGGGAAAAGGGCACCAGGTCTACAGAGCAGACTTGACCCATAGGCTACCAGTTTGCCAGATCCAGAACTTCTGTTTTTACATATCTTAGGAAACTTAACTTTAATAATTAATTAAATATAAAAACCTTTTTCCAATTTAATCATCTGAAATACTCTGTCAACTTGTTCCCCCTAAATCTCTAGGTCAACAGGTAGAAAATGCACAGAATTTGAGTTCTTCAGAGCCCAAACCAATTCAGGAGAACAAAGGACATGTGAAGAAAGAACATGAAGAAATAACAGTAAGATATTTTCAAACTATATCATTTTGTCATTAAAATAAACATGTAAATTTATCACAGCACTATTTACAATAGCCAAGGTATGGAAGCAACCTAAGTGTCCATCAGTAGATGAATGGATAAAGATGTGGTACATATACACAAGGGAATACTATTCAGCCATAAGAAAGAAACAAATCCTACCATTTGCAACAACATGGATGGAGCTAGAGGGTATTATACAAAGTGAAATAAGTCAGGGGGAGAAAGACATATACCAAATCATTTCCCTCATTTGTGGAGTATAACAACGAAGCAAAACTGAAGGAACAAAATAGCAGCAGATTCACAGACTCCAAAAAGAGACTACTGGTTACCAAAGGGGAAGAGTGGGAGAGGGTGGGTGGGGAGGGAGGGAGAAGGGGATTGTGGGGTATCATGATTGGTGCACATGGTGTGTGTGGAGTCACGGGGAAGACAGTGTAGCCCAGAGAAGACAAATAGGGACTCTGTGGCATCTTACTACACTGATGGACAGTGACTGTAATGGATGGGGTATCGGGGGGACTCGATAATAAGGGTGAATGTAATAACCACATTGTTTCTCTTGTGAAACCTTCATAAGAGTGTATATCAATGATACCTTAATAAAAAAAAACAAATATTTTTGGTAAAGTTAATTTATCAGTGAAGTCATACTTTCTTTTTTAAAATTTATCCGTTTAGACAGGTTATAGGCACAAGTGACTTTGACATCTCTTAAAATCTTGCTTGCTTTCTATGTAAAACTACAGTCACATTACAAAAGTATAAAAAATGGGCATGAATGTGCATTTTATCACCCGGCCAATATATTCCTCACCTACCAAATGTTTATTCAAATCCCTTGTTCCTGACACCTCTTTGGTATTAGCCACCACCTGACATGAGTTGCTAGATAAGCAAGTTTTTGCAAAGTTCTGTATGGTTACTTTTTTAAAAAAAATACAAAATAACATTTATTTTTTTAGACCATACAGAAAAAAATTTTTAAATAGCCCAGAACTCATTCATGCAGATAACTCCTATATATTCATTAAAAATATGTATATAGTATATATTAGTAGAAAACTCAGATATCATAGGAAGGTGCAGAATAAACAGAAAAGCTTCTCTCTACTCTCCCTGCCTGAAAGATAACCTGTGTTGGTTCATCTATCTTTGTTTTTTTTAAAGGGCATATACATATATATATGTATATTATGTATGTATATTACAAAAATCAAGCAAACACCCACAAACCCACCACTCACCTCAAGATGTAGGATATTTGCTGTATTGTTCTTTGGCCTGTGAGTTCCTTCTGTATCCCCTCAGGCAGCAGGTTCACGCTGGCTTCGGTTTGTCATGTCCTTGCTTCATTCTATAGTTTTGACCTTTATGTATGCATCTCCAAACAAAATGTCCTTTAGTTTTCTTTATTTTTAAACTTTATAGAAGTGATACTATTGCCTTGTTCACTCAGTTATGTATTTCTTTTTTTTTATTATTAAGTTATTATTGATATATACTCCTATAAAGGTTTCACATGAATAAACAATGTGGTTACTACATTTACCCATATTATCAAGTCCCCACCCATACCCCAATGCAGTCACTGTCCTTGGGTGTACTAAGATGCCACAGATTCACTATTTGCCTTCTCTGTGCTACAGTTTTCCCCGTGATCCCCCATACCATGTGTACTAAACATAATACCCCTCAATCCCCTTCTCCCACCCTCCCAACCCACCCTCCCACACCCCTTCCCTTTGGTAACCACTAGTTCCTTCTTGGAGTTTCTGAGTCTGCTGCTATTTCATTCCTTCAGTTTTGCTTCACTGTTATACTCCACAAATGAGGGAAATCATTTGGCACTTGTCTTTCTCCGCCTGGCTTATTTCACTGAGCATAATATCCTCTAGCTCCATCCATGTTGTTGCAAATGGTAGGATTTGTTTCTTTCTTATGGCTGAATAGTATTCCATTGTGTAAATGTACCCCTTCTTCTTTATCCTTTCATCTACGGATGCACACTTAGGTTGCTTTCATATCTTGGGTACTGTAAACAGTGCTGCAATAAACATAGGGGTACATATGTCTTTTTTTTTTAAGGGTTTAAGTTTTTTTTTTTAGTTTATTTTGATATCATTAATCTACAATTAAATGAGTAATATTATGGTGATTACACTACCCTCTTTATCAGGTCCCCCCCCAACCCCATTGCAGTCACTGTCCATCAGCGTAGTGAGATGCCATAGAGTCACTACTTGTCCTCTCTGGGTTGTACAGCCCTCCCGTGCCCCCCCAACATTACATCTGCTAATCGTAATGTCCCTTCTTCCCCTTGCCCCTCCCTTCCCACCCATCCTCCCCAGTCCCTTTCCCTTTGGTAACTATTAGTCCGTTCTTGGGTTCTGTGAGTCTGCTGCTGTTTTGTTCCTTCAGTTTTTTTTTTCCTTAGTTCTTACACTCCACATATGAGTGAAATCATTTGGTACTTGTCTTTTTCAGCTTGACTTATTTCACTGAGCATAATACCCTCTAGCTCCATCCATGTTGTTGCAAATGGTAGAATTTGTTTCTTTCTTATGGCTGAATAGTATTCCATTGTGTAAATGTACCCCTTCTTCTTTATCCTTTCATCTACTGATGGACACTTAGGTTGCTTTCATATCTTGGCTACTGTAAACAGTGCTGCAATAAACGTAGGGGTACATATGTCTTTTTGAATCTGAGAAGTTGTATTCTTTGGGTAAATTCCAAGGAGTGGGATTCCTGGGTCAAATGGTATTTCTATTTTTAGTTTTTTGAGGAACCTCCATACTGCTTTCCACAATGGTTGAAGTAGGTTACATTGCCACCAGCAGTGTAGGAGGGTTCCCCTTTCTCCAGATCCTCACCAGCATTTGTTGTTCTTAGTCTTTTTGAGGCTGGCAGTCCTTACTGGTCTGAGGTGATATCTCATTGTGGTTTTAATTTGCATTTCCCTGATGATTAGTGATGTGGAGCATCTTTTCATGTGTCTGCTGGCCATCTCAATTTCTACTTTGGAGAACTATCTCTTCATATCGTCTGCCCATTTTTTACTCAGGTTATTTGTTTTTTGGATGTTGAGGCCTGTAAGTTCTTTATATATTTTGGATGTTAACCCCTTGTCACATATGTCATTTACAAATATATTGTCCCATACTATAGGATGCCTTTTTGTTCCATTGATGGTGTCCTTTGCCATACAGAAACTTTTTAGTTTGATGTAGTCCCATGAGTTCATTTTTGATTCTGTTTCCCTTGCTCAAGGGGATGCATTCAGGAAGAAGTTGCTTATGCTTATAATCAGGAGATTTTTGCCTATCTTGTCTTCTAAGAGTTTTATGGTTTCATGACTTACATTCAGGTCCTTGATCCATTTTGAGTTTACTTTTGTGTATGGGGTTAAACAATAATCCATTTTCATTCTCTTGCATGTAGCTGTCCAGTTTTGCCAACACCAGCTGTTGAAGTGGCTGTCATTTCCCTGTTGTATGTCCATGGCTCCTTTATCATATATTAGTTGCCCATATATGGTTGGATTTATATCAGGGCTCTCTAGTCTGTTCCATTGGTCTATGGGTCTGTTCTTGTGCCAATACCAAATTGTCTTGATAACTGTGGCTTTGTAGTAGAGCTTGAAGTTGGGGAGCATAATCCCCCCAGCTTTATTCTTCCTTCTCAGGATTACTTTGGCTGTTCAGGGTCTTTGGTGGTTCCATATGTATTTTAAAATGATTTTCTCTAGTTTGTTGAAGAATACTGTTGGTATTTTGATAGGAATTGCAATGAATCTATAGATTGCTTTAGACAGGATGGCCATTTTGACAATATTAATTCTTCCTATTGAGCACAGGATATGTTTCCCTTTATTGGTATCTTCTTTAATTTCTCTCATGAGTGTCTTGTAATTTTCAGAGTATAGGTCTTTCACTTCCTTGGTTAGGTTTATTCCTAGGTATTTTATTCTTTTTAATGGAATTGTGAATGGAATTGTTTTCCTGATTTCTCTTTCTGCTAGGTCATTGTTAGTGTATAGGAATGCCACAGATTTCTGCGTATTAATTTTGTATCCTGCAACTTTGCTGAATTCAGATATTAGATCTACTAGTTTTGGAGTGGATTCTTTCAGTTACATATTTCTAAGAATACATTGTGGCATGTAGCTGTAGTTCATTAAGGTTTTCCTGCTGTATGATACTCCACTGTGAGCATACCACAACTTATTTTTCTGTTCTCTTGTTGATTAGCAAGCGTTTAGATTATTCCAAGTTTTTTTTTTAACGAAAAATGCAACTGTGTAAGTCTTGTTTGTGTTTCCAGATCTACATGTTTAAGCCTTTCTCTGTGTTGGCTGTCTAGGAGTGGAATTAATGAGTCATAGAGTAGAAGCATGTTCATATTTATAAGAGAATGTGTGTTTTCCAAAGTGGTTACAATTTATAAAAACCTCCCATTCATCCACTTTCATAACACTTAATATTGTCAGATTTTAAAATTTTTGAGTCAAGTGGGTGAAAATGGGATCTCATTTTATTTTGTGCTTCCCTGATTATTAATAAAGTTTGAAATCTTTTCCTATGTTGATTTACTATGTGTATGTCATCTGTGAAATGCTTACTGATGTTTTTGCCATTTTCCTCTTGATTTGTCTTTTTCTCTTTTATTTGTACTAATTCTTTAGATAGTCTGAATACTGATCCTAGTTTGGTTATGTTTCTGGCATGTACCTTCTTTCAGTGAGGGGCTTATATTTCACTTTTTCTGGTGTCTTTTGATGAACACAAGTTCCTAATTTTGATATTTTTTATTAGCAGTGATTTTTATGGTTAGGTTTATGAAAATTTTAAAATACAAACTCCACAGGGATAAAAATATTACTTATATTTATAAATGTTTCAGTTTTGCTCTTTTTATTTAAGTCATCCATCTGGAATTGATTCTTGTTCATGGAGTGATGGAGTGATGTAGGGATCCAATTTCATTTTTTTTCCACATGATCACTTATGCTAAGGGGTCCCATTTATTGAATCTAGTTTTCCTTCATTGATCTGAAATGCTCCCTTTCTCTCAAATACACTGTTTCCCAGGTGTGTCAGGCTTTACTTTGGAGCTTCTTTTCTTGATTCTTTGGTTACTTTTTCTCTCTGGACAGTACTAGTATGTCTTTATTACTGTAGTTCCCCTCCCCCCTCTAATGGAAGCTATTGCTGAGAGGTCTTCTGTCCATCCTGTTTGTTGTTTCTTGCTCCTTGTTCCTTGTCCTTCAGTTTCACATTATACTGAGGTGCATTTTCTTTTGGTTTGTACATTTGTCCTTGTTTGTATATGCTCTGTGCCATGTATCTGTGAATGCTTATTCTTCTATTGTTTCTGGAAAATTTTTGGTAATCATTTCTTCAGATATGCCTATTTTTGTTCTTTCTGCTCTTGCCTTCTGGAATTCTTAGAGAAGTATATTTAGACTGTCTTCCTTTTGTCTTCCATGTCTCTTAAGCCTCCTTTCTTATTTTCCATGTCCTTTCCCTCTGGGTACATTCTGGATAATTCATCAGATCTCTCATTCAGTTCAGTTATTTTCTGTTTATTCATATGTAGCCTGCTATGTAGTGTTTTTTTCCATTGAGTTTTTTAGTTTTTTAGTTACATCTTTTCCTTCTGAAAGTTCAGTACTTTTTTTCAAGTATATTGTAATTTTTAATCTTTTTTTGCTTGCTCATTTTTGTGATTTACGTCTCTTATTCCTTTAAAATAGTCACAGGGTACGGTTCTGAATTTTTCATTTGATTAGCTGAAGTGCTTGTGAGGAAGGGGGTCTAAATCTGATATTTGTTGTTTTTGAGACTCTTGTGCCTGGTGACTTATTTCCACTGGTGTTTGGTGATTGTCAATTTTGAATTCCTACCTGGCTGATCTTAATCTACAGAAAACCCAGGACAACATTTGCATTTGTTTCTTTCGGGAACCACAGAGTGCTCCTTTAATTCTGGAGTCTTGGTCCTTTTGCCACTGGTAGTGGTAATAGTAGATTTACCGTTACAATAGCCCCATTTCACTGCCCTGGGTCCTGCTCCCTTTGAACGTGGGGAGGCAGATCACTTGGAGTTTTATTTAACTTCTGTGAGCTCAAAATGTTTATGCAGGATCTTGTTCTGTAGTTAGAAGATATTTTGTCTCTTATTTAATTAGAGTCAGAGGAGCCCACATTCTGCTTTTCAATTAAGGAAATATCCTGGGTATAGTTCCATTATCACATTAGATATATATCATCCTTATTTAAGGCTAGGTAATATTTATTCATATACTGTTAGTTTCCTAAATATTTTGTTCATGGCCTACTTCTGTGTTTTAGCTTAATAACCTGTCTTTTAATTATACATCTTGGTCCCCCACCCCCACCTTTTCATTAGTTTAATTGTGTACTATTCATCCCTTTTGTTAGCTCATTGAACTCTTAGGTTTTTTATACATTCTGCAGTGGAGGACCTTAAATTTACTATTTTATTCCTAGCTTTATCCTCTGTCTCCTCTGTCTTCTATCTCTAAATCCAGTCCTGCATTTTTGTTGCCCATTTATAGTATATTCTCTTTAGATATTCATCCCAACAATTAAAATTAAAATATCAGAAGTTCCTTGGTTTATTGCCACTCTTCCTTCCTTGCTTCCTTCCTTTCTTCCTTCCTTCCTTCATCACCATCATTTTCATGGCCTTGTAGATTCATATCCTTTTATAATTCAATTTTCTTTCACTCCCATATGCAGCTCTTATATATGCCCTCATATAAGCTCTTGTCTGTCATTTTGCAGCATTTTCTTATTTATCTTTTCTCCTTTTTAGTCATCAAAAGCCTTATCTGCTCATTCCTAAACCACTACAACAGTTCCATAGCAGTTTTACTCTTTAATCCGTCCCACAGAGAACTACTGGACTTATCTTTCTAGTTATGTTTTTAATTTCAGTAAGCTATTGTCTGGAACATAGAGCTGCTAATTTTGTCAATATTGGGTTGAAATATGTAAGGCTGATATTAAAGGCCCACTGGCAGCTGCCTCTTTTAAAGGTGGTCTGCATTTTCTTCTTACCATTTCCCTTCTTCACCGATTGCCCTGCATGCCCTGCTATAATCAGCTTCTTTTCCTGCACATAGAGCTTGCTGATTACCACTCAGTGCCTCCTGCCTTGCGTCCCCTCCTGCCTTCTCTCTACCACTTCATGTCTGTTGCCTTCTTGAACAGCACTCCTGTAACTGTGAGCTAATTAAGGTAACACTTTATTCTGCATAACTTTTAGTTTACTCCCATATTTTGCTTATGTACATTGTAATCATTTTGTGTAATATGTGTTTTCTTTCTCCAAGCAAGTTACAAGTTTTGGAGGATGCAGATTGCCTCCACATGTCTTGGTCCTCTGTATGTAATAAAAGGTTCCATTCTGAGCAATGGTCAGGAAAGTCTGTTCCTCATTTTACAAGGAAGGCACTAAGTGACCTTTAGACATTTGGGTGGAGTTGACACCATCCCTGCCAGCACACTCACCATCCATGGGTAACTTAAGTCTTCTGGAGAACTGCATTCACTATAAATGTGTGCTCGAGCAGAGGTATGAATAGAACTTTAAAATAAATTATTTCTGTATCATTTAGCATACTTTCTCAGTAGATCAATTTAATTAGATGTCAGTTGACAAAATAGAAGCCATACATTTTAGCCCTTGAGTAATTTATAATTCAGTTATGATAATTTGTGAACCCATAGCCTTCAAATGGAAAACATCATTCAATTTTTTGTTGCTGTTATTGTTTGTTTCTTTTTCTTTAGAAATGTGGACTAGAAACTTAATGGTCTTATAAAAATTAAAACTTTCCTTTACAAATTCAGTCATTCTTTTTGTCTGAAGGTCTTAGTTCGAAGAAGCAGTGGCCCTGCTGAACTGGATTTAGATGATGATCTTCAGATGCAAGAACAATGTAGGGAAAGACAGAAGAGTAAGTTCCAGGAAATGTGGTTCGTGTTCATCCTCTTCAGACTTGAAATAACTTTTTTACTTTCTAGCTCTAGTGATACCTTATCACAGTAAGAGACCTGGTTGTAAAATGCAACATTTTTATTCCTGGACTCCCAGGAATTGATGGATGGTTAGTCCACAAATGATAAAATAGTTCTAGTCAGTACCTGTACCTTAGAGGCCTATCTTTCCACTCTTGGGCCTTTTTTCAGGCAAGAGGCACAAGGCTTATCTGGGTGAGCAGACACATCCAGAAGGACAAATGATCTTCCCTAGAAAGTTCCCATAGGCTATGAACAAAAAGCCTCAGAAGGACACTGAAGTCAATAGTATAAGTACTTAAAAAATAAAATTTGATTGGAATCCTGACATGTAGTATCACAAAATGTGAAATGTATCCCTTATACTGTGGTTCCCTGAAGTCAGGTGCTGGGTCTGCTCTTCTCAGAGGAGCATGGGAATCAAGACCTACAGATCTTGGACAGTATGTGATGGAGCACAGAGGAGCTCTGCTGAGGTTCTCCCTTCCGCCCTGTAGGCTTAGAGTTCTGTGGCAGGTGAGATTAGGGACCTAACAGGTTGGTGACTGGAATAACTTCCAGTTTTTTGCAAGTGAAGAGAGGACAGTAGATTTGAAGCAGCAAGGCCGGGGGACTGTCAGCAGCAGATACAAAGAGCAGCTGGAAGAGTGAGCGGACAGAGAAGGTAGACAAAATTATTATGGAGTAGACAGCAGACTTTGAGCAGCAGATTGTCTGGGTCTGTTTAGTGTTAGACTAAACAGTCCATATAAGGCTAAGTAGCCTTTGAAAGCATCATTGTATTTTGATAAGTTAGAACTTTGTAGTGTTTAAAGGGGAGAATTTCTATTGGAGAAAATCTTTTGCAGTGGAACACCTCACCACCCAGGGATCCTGGGTACTTTACTCTGGGTTTAGTTCTGGACATTGAGCATGAGGTATAAAGCATCTTTAGGTTCTTTTAGCTGGCAGAATAAACTTGCATTTGTAATGAAATCAGTTCCACCCTCTTTCTCTACCCACCCCCATTTTGTAGTTGAGTAAGTCACGTAGAAAACTTAAGGACTTGATGTGATATTAAGGGTCTATGGAATAACTGAGTTGAAGACCCCCTGAGAAGAATGCCACTTGAGTTATATGTCATAGCGCTTGTAATGACTCTTCATGCCATGTCCTGGGAAGCTTTGTGTCATTGGCCAGGAACCCCACACGGGCCCTGATCCCCTGAACAATTCCTGTGTCAGCTGTATTGATAACTGTGAGCAGTCTGTTCCCAGGTGTTTGTTATCTCAGACTGGTTCTTCGTTACACCAGGTGAAAGCGTCAGCAGTGACACAGCTCTGGGCTATAACAACGAGGCAGAGCTGTCCATGGGCCCATGGCAGATCTGTGAGGACGACCCGGAACTGAACCCTCCCACAGATGGGACTGGCTCTGATGCCCGCCACTGGCTACAGCTGAGTCCCACCGATGCCTCAAACTTAACAGGTAACTGTGTCATTTAAAGAGACACCAGTGTTAACAGTGGAGAGAGCCCAGAGTTTCCTAGTTGTAAGAACTCTAGGGATCCTTCAGCACAGAGATGACGGAGTGCCAGCCCCTACCACGTGCTCCTGATGAGTTGTGAATTCTCAGAGTCCTGGGCAGAGAGGGGTCTAAAACAGTGGCCAGCTATGGGAGGAAGAATGCCATGCTGACGATCACTGCCCACTGCAGGAGGAAGGGCTGGTATTCATACCAAGTCTTCGCCACCCCTGACTAAATTTGCTTTACTGTGGAAACAGAAGAGTGACTTATCCAGCTCACATGTGCCATAAATCCAGGATAAAAGAGTTTGAATAGCTTAGTAACCAGTATTTTCTTTAATTTTGACTATAAAATATTTGGTACATAAAAGATGTAGGTTGTGATATTATGTAAATAATGGGTCATAATAATAAAATGAGCACAATAAGCCTACTACCCAACTTAGAATCACTCCCAAAAATGTGAGGGTCTCCAGTGCCCTCCTCAAGTCCCTTCCTCCTCCTGTCATCCATGACACTCCCCCAATTTTATGTGTAATTCCCTTGATTTCTTTATAGTTTTACCACATATAACTGCATCCTCAAACAATATATCATTTAATTTTGGCTTTAAGCTTTTTAAAAATGTTATCATATTCTATATTTTTTGCACTATTTTTCCTTGCATATTTTATTTTTAAGACTCACGTATGGACTACAGAGCAACTTACTATGTCTGCATCCAGACACTGCCAAGGAATTGCTAGGGGATTTTGAGCAAGTTAATCTCTGTGTCCTTCAAGTTCTTTTTTTGTAAAGTGGGGCTGATACTAAGAGTTCCTATTACAGGCCTACTGGAGGAATAAATGAGGGAACATACAGGTCAGGCAGAGCAGTGCCTGTGGAGGTGCTCTGCAGCTTTAGCTGTTCACACGGACCTCTCAAAGTCTCAGTTCTCTCACCTGTGTGACAGGCTGATGAAAATGGGGACACCAGAGATGAGTTGGTTTTTGGTTTGCTTTGTTTTGGTGTCAGAAAAGGTGAGTGCTCTGAGGAGCTCAGCATGGGCCGTGTTGGCCATAGCCACATCCTCCCTGGGCACTGTATTCATGTGGTGCCATCAGGTAACTTTTATGAGTTATCTTTAGCTTACAGGCAGGTATTTCTATGAAAACAACAACAAACTAGAAAGCACATACTGAGTAAAAAGTTTTTAAAGTGCTCAAAATTATAAATAAAGGCTCAAATTTTACCTTAGTTTTTTTAACCAAGCAAACATCATTAATTATGATATAAAGTTTAACTAGTTTCTGATGATTTTGGAAATTCCTGATGGAGTAACACTAAAATTTTATTTTTTATAAAATTTACATAGAAAAATTATGGTAGATAAAAATTTTTTATCTATGAGATTGATGACCAAGTAGTATGATCTTAATGTGTAGTGTGTGTATATTTTAATTTAGAATAGATTAGTAAACAAAGAAAACAAACCAGTTGGCTATAAGTGAATACTGTAATGCTGTCCTTAAAAGAGAGTGAACGTTTTTGGTCTGTTTATTCAGATCTGCCAGTGGTAGAAGCCTTACAAAGTCATTGAGAAAATGACTGGCAAAGTCATGTGTTTAGTTTTGTAAATCATTGGGTAGCACTTTGTGCTTCTCAAACTTTTGGTTCTGTAAAAATGATTTAAAATTATATGTGTAGTGTGTATATAAAATCATATATACATATGACTTTGAATAATTATACTATAAATTTATAAGGGATTTAACAGTTTACAAAGAACTTTGAGGCATCCTATTTGGTTCTGTATGGTAAGCAGTCCAAGTCTTACAAATTCTGCTTTAGAAATAGAGAAACTGAGACCTGCAGAAATCATGTTGTCTAGACAGAAAGTACGTGCTTGGAACTGGCTTCCAAAGTGTTTTGATTCTAAATGCAGTGATGTGTCTACTCCTTTCAACTACATTGCTGTTAAAATTACAACTGAAAACCCCTTTAAACTAAGAATCATTAATACATTTATGGGATAAATGGCTTCTTTGGGTCCAATATACAGATTATCCAAGGGAAATCATTGTTGTGGTACCATCAAAGGCAATACTGAATTTTTGGTATGTTGAATTTACTTAAACAAGAACTAGCTTTAATTACTTTTATTGAAAAGAAAGAAAAGTGGGTGATTACTTCTATTGTCTGTACTTTGGAAAGATTAGTTTGATCCCATTTCAGGGTATGCATAGGACAGCTCAATTTAATCAACTTGTGTGAGGTAATTTTATATGGTGCACTCTATGTTGTGATTAACTCCTCCAAATTCTTACTTTTACTTTGCAATACTAATATAGAGAAGCAGTACATTCAGTTCAATAGTTCATCTTGTCATCTGTGAAAAGGGCACATTGTAATGTGATAAGGTTTAAGGATTATCACAGTTCTGCATTTAACTTTCTGTTCTTAAGAGAACAATTTCTTCAAAAATGTACAAAATAAAACTCAGATTGGCTTGATATTTAAGGCATGCAAAGAGAGCGAGCAAACAATTTGAGTGTAAACTATTTCCCATTTAATAATCCTATCAAAATTATTAATCAAATGCTCAGAATAATGAACTGCTTCTAAAATCTTAACTTCCTTCATCACTTGCAAGCTAACAGATTAGTTTTATATTTGCTTCCTCATTTACATCATTTCAGATTTGCTGAAAATAACAGCTAAATTTATTGTGCATTGTTTTAAAATGTACCTAAAATTGTCTTAATTGGGTATGGCAAGACACACAGTCATTGAAATGGTTGTCATGAAGAAAGAAGTTTATGCTCACAGGTCCATGGCTAGAAATAGTTGTATGAAATAGATACATGGCATGCCATGTAGAGGGGGTCACATGGGGAAGCACCAGGGTTGGTTGGAGGCAGAGGGAGAGGGGGGAAAACATGGGCAGCAGCCTTTATTATCATTTCCAAGGGAAAGGCACAGCAAGGCAGGCCAAGCAGAGTTAGGACTGGCCAGTTTGAATAATTTCATCAGACTCTGGAGCTTAGATGCTGTACCTAGTTGCCTGGTATCTGACCGTGGGGTGCTTCGGGCAGTGGGGATATTGGCTTGATATGTAAGAGCTAGATAAAGGAGGTAGTTGGGAGATTAGGGGCTCTGGCTTGGTGGGTTTGCATATGAAAAGCACATACTGGGCTGTGTTGTTTGTCATCTCTAGGTATTAGCTCACCCTGGGAGGGGCAGTCCCTTCCTGGCCCAGGAGGCCCTGGATGCCAGAGCATCAAGAATATAGGAAATATGAAAATACAGTTTACGTTCCCTTGAGATGAAGATTTTGGAGGAAGGAATCAATATTGCTGCTGACCTCATCTCTTAGCAAATAAGCTTACAATCTATAAATAATGATTTTGATGCTATAAGAAATAAAAAGATGAGTAAGTCATAGCCACAGTTGATTTAAGAGCTTACAAAGAAAACAGAAAACAGGTTAGACATTCATCCCCACAAATAATGTGAGAGGCGCTTTAAGATTTATTACAAAGTTTTAATGATGGTGATAAATACACTAATGGAATAATAAATACACTAATGGAATAATAAATACATACTAAATCCCCACAAGTATGGACTCATGACATAAGAAAGAGGTGGCATTCCAGATCTGTTAAGGAAAGAATGTACTTGTTCAACAAAACAAATGCCTGTGGGGCAAGTAGTTAGCCCTTAGGAAAAAAATGAAATAGAATCCCTACCTCCTACCATGCCCACAGTTACTTCGAGATGGATAAAATACATAAATATGAAAAGGAAAAACTTTTAGAAGAAAATATAAAAATATCTCTAAGACTTTGTGGTTGGGAAGGTTTTCTTAAATGAGATTCACCAAAAAAGAAAAAAAAAAGCTAGCCGTCAATTCACTTAAGCATAATCAAAACTTAACTTTTCATTATCAGAGAAGCTTAAAGAATTCCATGGGTTAGCAGAACCTTCCCTGAAGGGCTAAAAAACAGCTTTGGTGCTCTTTCTTTTTTTTTTATTAAGGTATTATTTATATACACTCTTATGAAGGTTTCACATGAAAAAACAATATGGTTACTACATTTACCCATTTTATCAAGTCTCCACCCATACCCCAATGCAGTCACTGTCCATCAGTGCAAGATGGCACAGATTCACTGTTTGCCTTCTCTGTATGACACTGTTTTCCCCGTGATTCCCCACACCATGTGTACTAAACATAATACCCCTCAGTCCCCTTCTCCCACCCTCCCAACCCACCCTCCCACACACCTCCCCTTTGGTAACCATTAGTTCCTTCTTGGAGTCTCTGAGTCTGCTGCTATTTTGTTCCTTCAGTTTTGCTTCGTTGTTATACTCCACAAATGAGGGAAATCATTTGGTACTTGTCTTTCTCCGCCTGGCTTATTTCACTGAGCATAATATCCTCCAGCTCCATCCATGTTGTTGCAAATGGTAGGATTTGTTTCTTTCTTATGGCTGAATAGTATTCCATTGTGTAAATGTACCCCTTCTTCTTTATCCTTTCATCTACTGATGGACACTTAGGTTGATTTCATATCTTGGCTACTGTAAACAGTGCTGCAATAAACATAGGGGTACATATGTCTTTTTGAATCTGAGAAGTTGTATTCTTTGGGTAAATTCCAAGGAGTGGGATTCCTGGGTCAAATGGTATTTCTATTTTTAGTTTTTTGAGGAACCTCCATACTGCTTTCCACAATGGTTGAACTAGGTTACATTGCCATCAGCAGTGTAGGAGGGTTCCCCTTTCTCCAGATCGTCACCAGCATTTGTTGTTCTTAGTCATTTTGAGGCTGGCAGTCCTTACTGGTCTGAGGTGATATCTCATTGTAGTTTTAATTTGCATTTCTCTGATGATTAGTGATGTGGAGCATCTTTTCATGTGTCTGTTGGCCATGTGAATTTCATCTTTGGAGAACTGTCTCTTCATATCCTCTGCCCACTTTTTAATCGGGTTATTTGCTTCTTGGGTGTTGAGGCCTGTTAAGTTCTTTATATATTTTGGATGTTAACCCCTTGTCGGATATATCACTTACAAATATATTCTCCCATACTGTAGGATACCTTTTTGTTCTGTTGAAGGTGTCCTTTGCTGTACAGAAACTTTTTAGTTTGATGTAGTCCCATGTGTTTGTTTTTGCTCTTTTTTCCCTTGCTCAAGAAGATGTGTTCAGGAAGAAGTTGCTTGGTGCTTGTATTCAGGAGATTTTTGCCTGTGTTGTATTTTGAGAGTTTTATAGTTTCATGACTTACATTCAGGTCCTTGATCCATTTCAAGTTTACTTTTGTGTATGGGGTTAAACAATAATCCAGTTTCATTCTCTTGCATGTAGCTATCCAATTTTGCCAACACCAGCTTGTTGAGGAGGCTGTCATCTCCCATTGTATGTCCATGGCTCTTTTATCCTATATTAATTGACCATATATGGTTGGGTTTATAGCTGGGCTCTCCAGTCTGTTCCATTGGTCTATGGGTCTGTCCTTGTGCTAGTACCAAATTGTCTTGATTACTGTGGCTTTGTAGTGGAGCTTGAAGTTGGGGAGCATAATCCCCCAGGTTTATTCTTCCTTCTCAGGATTGCTTTGGCCTTGGGGTCTTTTGTGGTTCCATATGAATTTTAGAACGATTTTCTCTAGTTTGTTGAAGAATGCTGTTGGCATTTTGATAGGAATTGCGTTGAATATGTAGATTGCTTTAGGCAGGATGGCCATTTTGACAATATTAATTCTTCCTATCGATGAGCACGGAATGTGTTTCCATTTATTAGTATCTAATTTCTCTCATAAGTGTCTTGTAGTTTTCAGAGTATAAGTCTTTCACTACCTTGGTTAGGTTTATTCCTAGGTATTTTATTCTTTTTGATGCAACTGTGAATGGAATTGTTTTCCTGATTTCTCTCTCTGCTAGTTCATTAGTATATAGGAATGCCACAGATTTCTGCATATTAATTTTGTATCCTGCAACTTGCTGAATTCAGGTATTAGATCTAGTAGTTTTGGAGCGGATTCTTTAGGGTTTTTTATGTACAATATCATGTCATCTGCAAACAGGGACAGTTTAACTTCTTCCTTGCTAATCTGGATGCCCTTTATTTCTTTGTGTTGTCTGATTGCTGTGGCTAGGACCTCCAGTACTATATTGAATAGAAGTGGGGAGAGTGGGCATCCTTGTCTTGTTCCCGATCTTAAAGGAAAAGCTTTCAGCTTTTCGCTGTTAAGTATAATGTTGACTGTGGGTTTGTCTATATGGCCTTTATTATGTTGAGGTACTTGCCCTCTATACCCATTTTGTTGAGAATTTTCATCATGAATGGGTGTTGAATTTTGTCAAACGCTTTGTCAGCATCTATGGAGATGATCATGTGGTTTTTGTTCTTCTTTTTGTTGATGTGGTGGATGATGTTGATGGATTTTCGAATGTTGTACATACTTGCATCCCTGGAATAAATCCTACTTCATCATGATGGATCATCTTTTTATGTGTTTTTGATTTTGGTTTGGTAATATTTTGTTGAGTATTTTTGCATCTATGTTCATCAGGTATATTGGTCTGTAATTTTCTTCTTTTGTGATGTCTTTGCCTGGCTTTGGTATTAGAGTGATGCTGGCCTCACAGAATGAGTTTGGAAGTATTCCATCTTCTACTGTTTGGAAAATTATAAGGAAGATGGGTATTAGGTCTTCACTAGATGTTTGATAAAATTCAGCATAAAGCTATGTGGTCCAGGGGTTTTGTTCTTAGGTAAGTTTTTGATTACCAGTTCAATTTTGTTGCTGGTAATTGGTCTGTTCAAATTTTCTGTTTCATTCTGGGTCAGCCTTGGAAGGTTCTGTTCTTCTAGAAAGTTGGTCCATTTCTTCTAGGTTATCCAGTTTGTTAGCATATAATTTTTCATAGTATTCTCTAATAATTCTTTGTATTTCTATGATATCTGTAGTGATTTTTCCTTTCTCATTTCTGATTCTGTTTATGTGAGTAGACTCTTTTTTTTCTTGATATGTCTAGCTAGGGGTTTATCTATTTTGTTTATTCTCTCAAAAAAACAGCTCTTCCTTTCATTGATTCTTTCTATTGTTTTATTCTTCCCGATTTTATTTATTCTCTAATCTTTATTATGTCCCTCCTTCTACTGACGTTGGGCCTCATTTGTTCTTCTTTTAATAATTTCGTTAATTGTGAGTTTAGACTGCTCATATGGGATTGTTCTTTCCTGAGATACGTCTCTATTGCAATATGCTTTCCTCTTAGCACGGCCTTCACTGCATCCTACAGATTTTGCAGTGTTGAATTATTGTTGTCATTTGTCTCCATATATTGCTTGATCTCTGTTTTTATTTGGTCATTGATCCATTGGTTGTTTAGGAGCATGTTGTAAAGCCTCCAGGTGTTTGTGGGATTTTTCATTTTCTTTGCATACCTTATTTCTAGTTTCATACCTTTGTGGTCTGAGAAACTGGTTGGTACAATTTCAATCTTTTTGAATTTACCGAGGCTCTTTTTTGTGGCCTAGTATATGATCTATTCTTAAAAATGTTCCATATTCACTTGAGGAGAATATTCTGCTGCTTTTGAGTGTAGAGTTCTGTAGATGTCTGTTAGGTCCATCTGTTCTATTGTGTTGTTCAGTGCCTCTGTCTCCTTACTTATTTTCTGTCTGGTTGATCTGCCCTTCACAGTGAGTGGAGTGTTGAAGTCTCCTAGAATGAATGCATTGCATTCCATTTCCCCTTTTAATTCTGTTAGTATCTGTTTCACACATGTGGGTGCTCCTGTATTGGGTGCATAGATATTTATAATGGTTATATCTCCTTGTTGGACTGACCCTTTTATCATTATGTAATGTCCTTCTTTGTCTCTTGTGACTTTCTTTGTTTTGAAATCTATTTTGTCTGATGCAAGTACTGCAACTCCTGCTTTTCTCTCCTATTAGTTGCATGAAATATCTTTTTCCATCCCTTCAATTTTAGTCTGTGTATGTCTTCGGGTTTAAAGTGAGTCTCTTGTAGGCAGCATATAGATGGGTCTTGTTTTTTTATCCATTCAGTGACACTACGTCTTTTGATTGGTGCATTCAGAACATTTACATTTAGGCTGATTATCAATAGGTATGCACTTACTGGCATTGCAGGCTTTATATTTGTGGTTACCAAAGGTTCAAGGTTAACTTCCTTGCTATCTAAGAGTCTTACTTAACTCAGTTAATATCCTATTACAAACACAGTCTAAAGGTTCTTTTTTTCTCCTCCTTTTTTTTCCTCCTCCATTCTTTATATATTAGGTATCATATTCTGTACTCTGTCTATCCCTTGATTGACTTTGGGGATAGTTGATTTCATTTTGCATTTGCTTAGTAATGAACTGTTCTACCTTCTTTACTGTGGTTTTATTACCTCTGGTGACAGCTGTTAAACCTTAGGAACACTTCCATCTATAGCACTCCCTCCAAAATACACTGTAGAGACAGTTTGTGGGAGGTAAATTCTCCCAGCTTTTGCTTATCTGGAAATTGTTTAATCCCTCCTTCAAATTTAAACGATAACCTTGTCAGATAAAGTATTCGTGGTTTGAGGCCCTTCTGCTTCATTGCATTAAATACATCATGCCACTCCATTCTGGCCTGTAAGGTTCGTGCTGAGAAGTCTGATGATAGCCTGATGGGCTTTCCTTTGTATGTGATCTTATTTCTCTCTCTGGCTGCTTTTAATAGTCTGTCCTTATCCTTGATCTTTGCCATTTTAATTAGTATATGTCTTGGTGTTGTATTCCTTGGGTCCCTTGTGTTGGGAAATGTGTGCATCTCCATGGCCTGAGAGATTTTCTCCTTCCCCTGATTGGGGAAATTTTCAGCAATTACCTCCTCAAAGACACTTTCTATCCCTTTTTCTCTCTCTTCTACTTCTGGTACCCCAATAATGCAAATATTGTTCCATTTGGATTGGTCACACAATTCTCTCAATATTCTTTCATTCTTAGAGATCCTTTTTTCTCGCTGTGCCTTGGCTTCTTTGTATTCCCTTGTCTAGTTTTTATTTCTTTTATCCTCACCTCCTCCATATCCAATCTGCTTTCAGTACCCTCCATTGTGCTCTTCAACGATTGGATCTCTGACTGGTATTCATTCCTGAGTTCTTGAATATCCTTCCGTATCTCCATGTGCATGTTAATTTTTATTTTGAACTCCCTTTCAGGAAGAGTCATGAGGTTGATGTCATTTAAATCTTTCTCAGGAGTTGTATTAATAATTTTGCTCTGAACCAGATTCCTTTGGCATTTCATATTTGTATATGGTGCCCTCTAGTGCCCAGACACTCTGCTCCCTGGAGCTGCTCAGCCCCTGAAGCAGTATCTGGAGTCACAGGGGAGTGGTATTGGTGCCTGGGTAGGAAAGAGCTGTTTCCTGCTTCCTGGCTGCTATGCCTGTCACCACTGCCTGAACCAGTGGGCCGAGCACACAGGTATAAGCCTCTGTGCTTTGTGTTTGTAGTTGCTGTAGAGAGATCTTCCCTCTGGCTGTGCTAATGCCAGGGTAGGGTTTGCCGGTTTGCAAGCCAGGTGGGGCTGGCCGGGAGAAAGGCACAGTTGGCTGCATATCACAGAGAGGGTCCTTGGAGCTGTGTAGCCAGCCTGGTAGCTGGAAAACCTGAAGATCGTCTATGGAGGAAGATTTCTTTTTCCTCCTTAAATATGAGAGTCTATATGGCAAAGCTCCGAACCTGCTGTGCAGAGTGCACCCAGACAATTTTGTCTACCTGTCCTCTCTCCTGAGCAGTAAGCTCTGTGCAATTCTTGCCCCTGTAGCAGCCCTCTTGCTAAGGGCTTCCTTATTAGGAAGTCTCTCAAACTGCCCACCTTTCTTTTGTCCCAGATCAGCCAGATATGGATCCCTGCTTTCCACAAGCAGCTGAAATCTCAGTCTCTCCAAGAGTTCTGCCTGTCTTAGCTTTCCAACCCCATAATCATGAGAGTATCATGAAAGCATCATGAAATCTAGGTTTGTGCTCCCAGAGCAGATCCCCAGAGTTAGGTATTCAGCAGTCCTAGGCCTTCACTCCCTCCCTGCTCCGTTTCTCTTCCTTTTGCTGGTGAGCTGGGGTTCGGGAAGGGCTTAGGTCCCGCCGGCCACAGCTTTGGTACTTTACCCTGTTCTGTGAGGTCTACTCTTCTCCAGGTGTATGCAGTCTGGCTCAGTCCTCTGTCCTGTTGCTCTTTCAGGATTAGGTGTATTAATTATATTTTTGTATTATATGTGGTTTTAGGAGGAAGCCTGTGTCTCACCTCTCACACTGCCATCTTTAATCCCTTGTCTCTCCTGGTGCTCTTTCTTTACAAGCTTCCAGTCAACTCAGTGATACATTCTAGGATAAGGTTTAGTAAGAAATGGTATCCAATATTTTGGTCTAGATGGAGAGGGTCAGTGGTATAACCCCCAATATGAGTCAGGAGTGTGGGGTTGTCGTAGGTTGTGCTCACACCTGATTTTTAGCTTCTAGAACAGTGCACGTCAGGAAAGAAACATTGATTTCCTCCTGAATACATGAGTAAATGAATGAATAAGCTTTAAGCAACAAACTATTGTATTATTTAACTAAAAACAGCAATTAAATTTTAACCTTTTTTAATTAAAAAATATGTAAGATTGGTTTGAAGTCTCTATCACAGCCCTTCCTGCAAATGTTAGAGAAATCCTTTTACCACTTCTGCTTGTAATTATAGCCAAGCATGTGAATTACATGAAAAACAGCCACCAGAACTGTTCTTGCGGGAATAGTTTGTAAGCATTTTCTGCCCCATGCACATTTTTAGCATTTTCACCAGCTTTAGATTTGCTTTGAAGACATAAAATATTAAAAAGAAAAAAGCAATGACAGCTACCATGGGATTGATTACTCACCTTCTGAAATCTTTAAAGTTAACAACATTATGTCCCTGGAAAGCAGATGAGGAAGGAGAGGAGAGTCAGGCTGCGGTGATGTCAACAAAACTCCAACCCCCTGCTTCTTCACTTTTGATCGTCCAAGTCCAGGCCTGATTTTCCTGGTCCCAGAATTAAGGTTTTCAATTGACCCTTGGTGTTTGTGCCTTTTGCTTAGTTTTCAGATCAAGAGGGAAGTTCATTTCCAAAGTGCCGGGTGTTTCTTCAACACTCTACCAAACCTACATAAAATTACAGCCCTGTGAAATCGCCATGTGGTCATCAGTGCCTATCTTACCTATTACAAGACTTATTTTGTGGCTAAAATCCTTTGTATATTTGCAAAGTTCTAAACTTTAAATTGCTCTGTGAAAATCATGTATGTGTTTGGAGAATGCTTATGTAATTTTATTAGTTTGAAGACAACCCACTTTAATAGACTATTTTTAAATACCTTTATAGCATTTAATAATAATGAAACAAAAAGGTGCTAGGCTAGCACACTAGTCTTGCTCATGAAAAAAAAAATAAGTTAAATATTTGATATTTAGGATGAACATGAAATTTTCTGAAATCTCTTAAATCCCATTTTTTAATTAAGTGCTGCTTTTCTGAGGAACCATCTATGTGTAAAATGTCAGCATCTGTTCTGTTACTTATGCCATGAGTGGAATAATTTTGGGCAAAAACATTCTAATTCATTAAAAAATTTTTCACAGTAATATTGAGCATGCAGTCATTCCAACTACTTCTGAAGGACCCAACATATTTTGATAGTGTGATGGGGGAATGTTATCATTGAGTGTTTTATCATTTATGTGTAAACTTTTCTGAGAGCAAAGCAGTATTGAAACAGATTTTCTGCATGGTATCCTTTCATAATGGAGAATGTATTAGTTGGTAGGTAGCAAGGAAGTGCAGGTAATGAGGTACCTGGCCTACGTTTACTTGGAGTTGTTACTCAAGGAAAATCCCTGTGTGATTGGAATGCTGGGGGCTATCCTCTGTTTTGGATGCCTGTATTTGAGGACTGTGGCAGGGGATGAAACAAAGTTGTAAATCATCCTATCCCCTTACTTTTTCTTTAATCCCTTAAGGAGTTAAAGACATCATGGCATTCTTTTTGAGAAAAATAAATGCCATATTATGTTGTTTGTTCACTTGGATGCTTATGTTGATTTATATGCATTCATTAAAGATTCAGCATACCTTGTCAAACTGATAGATGCCTGATTTTACTTATTTCACACATTAAACATTAGGACAAGACTCCCTGGAGGCTTTATGAAAGTCAGTCAGTGAACTCAAAAGGCCCCATAATTAGGCTTTTGCTCTCTGTACCTCCTGTATTTTAGGCACAGTGTGCAGAAATTCCAGCTTGGATTATATGTGCATATTTTAATGTGTTTCCTCAATTGGTTCTGTGATACTTATATGGGAAATTCAGATGTGTTTTCCTCCAAGTAGGAGCAGTCTTTCTATGTTTGGGACAGCCTTTCCATCAAACTGTGTGCCATCCTTATTAAATCCTTTGTTTCAATATCTTGGGATCTTTCCATAACTAATATAATAAGGTATTAGACACTGCTGTGGCTGCAGTGGGGGAAGGATACAGAACCATTCTTGGATCTGCCCTGGCTCTTGTTGGCTTCTGTCATTCCTCTACTTGAATCCTTCCCATCCACAGGTTGTACTTCAGTTTCTTTGATTTAGGCCTTAAAAACACCAACAACACAGGTACTCAAAATGACATTTAGTGGGGGCTGATAATTTACTAGAAATCAGTTTGTCTTTAATTGTATGGGTTAGGGAGTGGAACTTTGATTGGGAGTGAATATGTTAATAACAAATGGTATAAAACAGTAGAGAAAGGAGATTAGCGAGGAAGGTGGGACACAACTCTTTAAACTCCCTCCAAAGATTAAAAAGAGCAGCAAAGCAAAAGTGGCTTAAATAGAAAGCCTAATGCAAGATGTTAGAAATCAAATCAATCAGTAAAATAATAGAATAAAATCAAAGAGGTACTCCTCATTTTATTGCACTTGCTTCATTAAGCTTTGCAGATATTGCATCTTAGAAATGGAAGGTTCAAGACTTCAGTGGAGGAAGTAACTTCATATCTGGTGGAAATAGCAAGAGAACTAGAATTAGAAGTGGAGCCTGAAGGTATAACTAAGTTGCTGCATCTCCTGATGAAACTTCAATGGCTGACAGAGTTGCCGTTACCCGTTACATTGCTTTTTACAGATAAGCAAAGCAAGTGATTTCTGAGGTGAACCATACCCCTGGTGAAGACTGTGAAGACTGTTGAAATGACAACAGAGGACTTAGAATACTACGTAAACTTAGATAAAGCAGCATCAGGATTTGAGAGGATTGACTCCAGCTTTGAAAGAGTTCTGTCGGTAAAATGCTGTCAAGCAGCATTGCATGGTACAAATAAATTGAAATTGTTCCTGGAAGGGAGAGTCAATCAGTGTGGCAAACTTCCCTGCCTTATTTTAAGAAACTTCCAATCATCCCAGCCTTCATCAAGCACCACCCTGGTCAGTCAGCAGCCATTAGCATCAAGGGGAGACCCTCCACCAGCAAAATGATCATAACTCACTGAAAGCCCAGGTGATGGTCAGCATTTTTAGCAATGAAGTATTTTAAAGTTAAGATATGTACATTTTTGAAGAAAACAAATCCTACCATTTGCAACAACATGGATGGAGCTAGAGGGTATTATGCTCAGTGAAATAAGTCAGGCAGAGAAAGACAAGTATCAAATGATTTCACTCATCTGTGGAGTATAAGAACAAAGGAAAAACTGAAGGAACAAAACAGCAGGAGACTCACAGAACCCAAGAATGGACTAACAGTTACCAAAGGGAAAGGGACTGGGGAGGATGGGTGGGAAGGGAGGGATAAGGGGAAAAGGGGCATTAAGATTAGCACATGTAATGCAGAGGCGGGGCACACGGGAAAGGCAGTATTTATAGAGAAGACAAGTAATGATTCTATAGCATCTTACTACGCTGATGGACAGTGACTGTAGTGAGGTATGTGGGGGAGACTTGATAATAGGGGGTTTAGTAACCATAATGTTGTTCAAGTGATTGTACATTAACAATACCAAAAAAAAAAAGATACGTGCATTTTTTAGACATAGTACAGTTGTATACTTAATGGACTATAGTGTAGTGTAAACATAACTTTTATAACTTTTAAACATAAATGTAACTGGGAAGCCAAAAAATTAATTTCACTTTCTATACTGGTTATTGTCATGGTCTGGAACTAAATCCACAGTATCTCCAAGGAAGGTGTGCCTGTAAATCGGCAACTACAATAAATCATTTAAACTTGCATTTGGAATAAAAACTCTTGGGTTAGATTGAAGACATAAAATCCAACCATATGATTTTACAAGAGACACCCCTAATACGTGATGTACAAGGAAATTCTAAGTAAGTAAATAAATGCATTGATAGATAGGGAGAAAAAAAGATCAACCACTGATCTAGCTGTATGTATGACATTCACATAAACTTTAAAGCAGAAATCACTAGTGACAGCAATAGTTCTGAATTTATATGAACTTCTTAGCATTCCAGATATATGAAGCAAAACTTGACAGAATTGCAAGGAACTATTGATAAAACCATAATCATAATAGAAAATTTTAATATCAACTCTCATTAATTGGTGAGCTAAACAGAAAAATATATTAGAGAAGACTTACATAATACAATTAATCTTGATTGAATGGCTATATATATGTATATATATGTGTGTTTATGTTATGTATGTGTACACACACACATATATATAAATTTGAACTTAATTTTAAAATACGTATGATTTTTAAAAGCACATAGAACATTTATACATATTGATGAGTTAGATCTTCAAGCAAGTCTCAACAAATGTCCATGATATGAAACTGTACTACATTCTGTGAGTGTGGTGAAATAAGAAGAATAAAAAGATAAGAAAAATACATTAAGAAACTAAAAATGAAACTTCAAATAGAGTAAGTCCACAAAGACGTCCAACTGTGAATTAGAAAATATTTCAAACTGGACTACAGTGAAAACTACATATCAAAAGCTTTAGAATGTAGCTGGTGACTTACATGAAGGAAGATTTATGGCATTAGGTGTGTATATTAGCAGAGAAAAATACTCATCTATGTATCCTGCTCAAAAAATTAGGAAAAGAATAGCAGTATATAAAAGTTAATAAAAAAGGAACTAATAAGCCAAAAACATACACATATATTCTAGACAACAATACAGAATATTATCAAAAACCACTTTTTAAAAACAATAAGCTAGACAAATAGACAATATTGATCAAGGTAAAAATGGGTTAAAAAGGCAACAGAACCACAAAAATATAAAGTTCTAAAATAATATATAGTTAATTTGAATAGATTATAAAAATAAGGGACAATTCCTAGTTTTACTAAAGCTTCAAGTAAAAGAGAAATTCAATTTCAGCCTGTTCCAGACATAGAAAGAAAGAAATCTCCTCCTATTATTTACATTGTGATACCTTGATAATAAAACCAGACAAGACGAGAAAAGATGGTGTGAGAGGTGAGACAGTCTTCCTCCTAAAACCGCATATAATATGAAAGTATAATTAATACAACTAATCCTAAAAGAGCAATAGGAAAGAGGACTGCGCCAAACTGCATACACCTGGAGAAAAGAATAAACCTCATGGAACAGGGTAATGTACCAAAGCTGTGTCCTGGAGGGACCCAAGCCCTTCCCCCACCCCAGCTCACCAGTGGGAGGAAGAGAAACAGAGCAGGGAGGGAGTGGAGGCCTGGGACTGCTGAATACCCAACTCCGGAGATCTGATCTGGGAGTACAAACCTACGTTTCATGGTGTTTTCATGGTACTCTCCTGATTAGGGGGTTGGAAAGCTAAGACAGGCAGAATACCTGGAGAGACTGAGATTCCAGCCACTTGTGGAATGCAGGGATCCATATCTGGCTGCTCTGGGACAAAAGAAAGGTGGGCAGTCTGAGAGACTTCCTAACAGCAAGAGGGCTGCTACAGGGACAAGAATTGCACTAAGCTTACTGCCCAGGAGAAAGGACAGGTAGACAAAATTGCCTGGGTGCACTCTGCCCAGCCGGTTGGGAACTTTCACGATCTTCACGAGCTCCAGCTCCCTGGATGGCTACAGAGATTCAAGGGCCCTCTCTGTGATATGCAGTCTACTCAGCCCTTCTCCCAGCCAGCCACACCTGGCTCGCAAACCGGCAAACCCTACCCTTGCTTTAGGCCAGCCAGAGGGAAGCCCCGTCTACAGCAACTACATATGTAAAGCACAGAGACTTATACCTGTGTGCTCGGCCTACTGGCTCAGGCAATGGAGACAGGCATAGCAGCCGGGAAGCAAGAAACAGCTCTTTCCTTCCCCAGGCACCAATACCACTCCCCTGCAACCCTCAACCTTGCTTCAGGGCTGAGCAGCTCCAGGGAGTAGAGCTCCAGGGCACTAGAGGGTGCCATATACAAATATGAAATGCCAAGGGAACGTGGTTCAGAGTAAAATTATGAATATGAATACAACCCCTGAGAAAGATACAAATGAAATCCACCTCATGAATCTGCCTGAAAGGGATTTCAAAATAAAAATCATTAACATGCTCATGGAGGTACAGAAAAATATTCAAGAACTCGGAGGAATTCCGGTCAGAGATCCAATCATTATGGAACACAATATCAGAAAATGAAACATACAATGAAAAGTTTTAAAAGCAGATTAGATACAGTGGAGATGATAAATGCAATAGAAATTAGAGAAGAGGAATACAAAGAAGCTGAGGCACAGAAAAAAAAAAGGATCTCTAAGAATGAAAGAATATTGAGAGAACTCTGTGACCAATCCAAACGGAACAATATCTGCATTACAGGGGTACCAGAAGTAGAAGAGAGACAGAAAGGGATAGAAAGTGTCTTTGAGGAGGTAATTGCTGAAAATTTCCCCAATCAGGGGAAGGAGAAAATCTCTCAGGCAATGGAGATGCACACATCTCCCAACACAAGGGACCCAGGGAATACAACACCAAGACATAATACTAATTAAAATGGCAAAGATCAAGGATAAGGACGGACTATTAAAAGGAGCCAGAGAGAGAAATAAGATCACATACAAAGGAAAGCCCATCAGGCTATCATCAGACTTCTCAGCACAGACCTTACAGGCCAGAAGGGAGTGGCATGATGTATTTAATGCAATGAAGCAGAAGGGCCTCAAACCAAGAATACTTTATCATTTAAATTTGAAGGAGGGATTAAATAATTTCCAGATAAGCAAAAGCTGGGAGAATTTACCTCCCACAAAATATCTCTACAGTGTATTTTGGAGGGAGTGCTATAGATGGAAGTGTTCCTAAGGTTTAACAGCTGTCACCAGAGGTAATAAAACTACAGTAAAGAAGGTAGAACAGTTCATTACTAAGCAAGTGCAAAATGAAATCAACTATCTGCAAAGTCAATCAAGGGATAGACAAAGAGTACAGAATATGATACCTAATGTATGAGGAATGGAGGAGGAAGAAAAAGGAGGAGTAAAAAAGAACCTTTAGACTGTGTTTGTAATAGGATATTAACTGAGTTAAGTTGGACTCTTAGAGAGCAAAGAAGTTAACCTTGAACCTTTGGTAACCATGAATATAAAGCCTGCAATGCCAATAAGTGCATACCTATTGATAATCAGCCTAAATGTAAATATTCTGAATGTACCAATCAAAAGACATAGAGTCACTGAATGGATAAAAAAAAAACAAGACCCATCTATATGCTGCCTACAAGACACTCACTTTAAACCCAAAGACATACACAGACTAAAATTGAAGGGATGGAAAAAGATATTTCATGCAACTAATAGGGAGAAAAAGCAGGAGTTGCAGTACTTGTATCAGACAAAATAGACTTCAAAACAAAGAAAGTCACAAGAGACAAAGGAGGACATTGCATAATGATAAAGGGGTCAATCCAACAAGAAGATATCACCATTATAAATATCTATGTACCCAACACAGGAGCACCTACATATGTGAAACAAATACTAACAGAATTAAAAGGGGAAGTGGAATGCAATGCATTCATTCTAGGAGACTTCAACCCAGCACTCACTCTGAAGGACAGATCAACCAGACAGAAAATAAGTAAGGAGACAAAGGCACTGAAAAACACATTAGAACAGATGGACCTAAGGTACATCTACAGAACTCTGCACCCAAAAGCAGCAGAATACACATTCTTCTCAAGTGCATAGGGAACATTTTCAAGAAAACATCATGTCCTAAGGCCACAAAAAGAGCCTCAGTAAATTCAAAAAGATTGAAATTGTACCAACCAGTTTCTGAGACCACAAAGGTAATAAACTAGAAATAAATTATTCAAAGAAACTGAAAAATCTCACAAACACATAGAGGCTTCACAACATGCTCCTAAATAACCAGTGGATCAATGACCAAAGAGAAACAGATCAAGCAAGATATGGAGACAAATGACAACAATAATTCAACACCACAAAATCTGTGGGGTGCAGCGAAAGCTGTGCAAAGAGGAAAGTATATTGCAATACAGGCCTACCTCAGGAAAGAAGAACAATCCAATATGAACAGTCTAAGCTCACAGTTAACTAAACTATAAAAAGAACAAATGAGGCCCAAAGTCAGTAGAAGGAGGGACATAATAAAGATTAGAGTATAAATAAATAAAATGGAGAAGAATAAAACAATAGAAAGAATCAATGAAAGCAGGAGCTGGTTCTTTGAGAAAACAAACAAAATAGATAAACTCCTAGGCAGACATATCAAGAAAAAAAGAGAGTCAGCACACATAAACAGAATCAGAAATAAGAAAGGAAAAATCACTACGAACACCACAGAAATACAAAGAATTATGAGAGAATACTATGAAAAATTGTATGCTAACAAAAAGGATAACTTAGAGGAAATGGTCAGCTTTCTAGAAAAATACAAACTTCCAAAGCTGATCCAGAGAGAAAGAAAATCTGTACAGAACAGTTAACAGCAACAAAATTGAATTGGTAATCAAAAAACTACCTAAGAACAAAACCCCTTGACCAGATGGCTTTAATGCTGAATTTTATCAAGCATTTAGTGAAGACCTAATACCCATCTTCCTTATAATTTTCCAAACAGTAGAAGATGGAATACTTCCAGACTCATTCTGTGAGGCCAGCATCACTCTAATACCAAAGCCAGGCAAAGACATTAAAAAAAAAAAAATTACAGACCAATATCCCTGATGAACATAGATGTAAAAGTCCTCAACAAAATACTAGCAAACCAAATTCAAAAATACATCAAAACAATCATCCATCATGATCAAGTAGGATTTATTCCAGGGAGGCAAGGATGGTACAACATTCGAAAATCCATCACATCATCCACCACATCAACAAAAAGAAGAACAAAAACCACATGATCATCTCCATAGATGCTGAAAAACATTCGACAAAATTCAACATCCATTCATGATAAAAACTCTCAACAAAATTGATATAGAGGGCCAGTACCTCAACATAATAAAGGCCATATATGAGAAACCCACAGCCAACATGATACTTAACAATGAGAAGCTGAAAGCTTTTCCTTTAAGTTCGGGACAAGTAAGGATGCCCACTCGCCCCACTTCTATTCAGCATAGTACTGGAGATCCTAGCCATAGCAATCAGACAAAACAAAGAAATACAAGGCATAAGATTGGCAAGGAAGAACTTAAACTGTCCCTGTTTGCAGATGACATGATATTGTACATAAAAACCCTAAAGAATCCACTCCAAAACTACTAGATCTAATATCTGAATTAGCAAACTTGCGGGATACAAAATTAATACACAGAAATCTGTGGCATTCCTATACACTAACAATGAACTGGTAGAGAGAGAAATCAGGAAAATAATTCCATTCACAGTTGCATCAAAAAGAATAAAATATCTAGGAATAAACCTAACAAAGGAAGTGAAAGACCTATACTCTGAAAACCACAAGACACTCATGAGAGAAATTAAAGAAGATACCAATGAATGGAAACACATGCTGTGCTAATCGATAGGAAGAATTAATATTGTCAAAATGGCCATTCTGCCTAAAGCAATCTATAGATCCAATGCAATTCCTATCAAAATGCCAACAGCATTCTTCAATGAACTAGAGAAAATCGTTCTAAAATTCACATGGAACCATAAAAGACCCTGAATAGCCAAAGCAATCCTGAAAAGGAAGAATAAAGCTGGGGAGATTATGCTCCCCAACTTCAAGCTCTACTACAAAGCCACAGTAATCAAGACAATTTGGTACTGGCACAAGAAAGACCAGACCCATAGACCAATGGAACAGACTAGAGAGCCCTGATATAAACCCAACCATATATGGTCAATTAATATAGGATAAAGGAGCCATGGACATACAATGGGAAATGACAGCCTCTTCAACAGCTGGTGTTGGCAAAACTGGACAGCTACATGCAGGAGAATGAAACTGGATTATTGTTTAACCCATACACAAAAGTAAACTCGAAATGGATCAATGATCTGAATGTAAGTCATAAAACCATTAAACTCTTAGAAGCCAATACAGGCAAAAACCTCCTGAATATAAGCATGAGCAACTTCTTCCTGAATGCATCACCTCAAGCCTGGGAAACGAAAGCAAAAATGAACAAATGGGATCACTTCAAACTAAAAAGCTTCTCTATGGCAAAGGACACCATCAAGAGAACAAAAAGACATCCTACAGTATGGGAGAATATATTTGTAAGTGACATATCTGACAAGGGGTTGACATCCAAAATATATAAACAACTCACATGCCTCAACACCCAAAAAGCAAATAACCCAATTAAAACATGGGCAGAGGATATGAAGAGAGAGTTCTCCAAAGAAGAAATTCAGATGGTCAACAGACACATGAAAAGATGCTCCACTTCACTAATCATTAGGGAAATGCAAAGTAAAACCACAATGAGATATGCCCTCACACCAGTAAGAATGGCGAGCATCGAAAAAACTAAGAACAAGAAATGCTGGCGAGAATGCAAGAAAGGAGAACCCTCCTACACTTCTGGTGGCAATGTAAATTAGTTCAACCATCGTGGAAAGGAATATGGAGATTCCTCAAAAAACTAAAAATAGAAATACCATTTGACCCGGAATCCCACTCCTTGGAATACCCAAAGAATACAACTTCTCAGATTCAAAAAGACATTTGCACCCCTCTGTTTATTGCAGCACTTTTTACAATAGCCAAGATATGGAAGCAACCTAAGTGTCCATCAGTAAATGAATGGATAAAGAAGAGTTGGTACATATACACAATGGAATACTATTCAGCCATAAGAAGAAAACAAATCCTGACATTTGCAACAACATGGATGGAGCCAGAGGGTATTATGCTCAGTGAAATAAGCCAGGCAGAAAAAGACGATATCAAATGGTTTCACTCATATGTGGAGTATAAGAACAAAGAAAAAAAAATGAAGGAACAAAACAGCAGCAGACTCACAGAACCCAAGAACGGACTAATAGTTACCAAAGGGAAAGGAACTGAGAAGGATGGGTGTGAAGGGAGGGACAAGGGGGAAAAAGGGGCATTACGATTAGCAGACATAATGTTGGGGGGGGGTTGCAGGGAGGGATGTACAACTCAGAGAAGATAAGTAATGATTCTACAGCATCTGACTATGCTGATGGGCAGTGACTGTAATAGGGTTGGTGGGGGGACCTGATGCAGGGGGTAGTTTAATAACCATAATATTGCACATGTAATTGTAGATTAATGATACCAAAATAAATTAGATAAAAATAATAATAAATAGATAAAAATGCAAAAAGAAAAAACTGAAGGAACAAAACAGCAGTAGACTCACAGAACCCAAGAATGTACTAACAGTTTCCAAAGGGAAAGTGACTGGGGACGATTGGTGGGAAGGGAGGGACAAGGGGGAAAAAGGGACTTTATGATTACCAAGCATAATGTATGGGGGTGCAGGGGAGGGCTGTACAACTCAGAGAAGACTAGTAGTGATTCTATAGCATCTCACTACCCTGATGGACAGTGACTATAATGAGGTATGTGGGAGGGATTTGATGATGTGAGGAGTCTAGTAACCATAATGTTGCACATGTAATTGTAGATGAATGATACCAAAAAAAAAAAGACATATGCACCCCTCTGTTTATCGCAGCACTATTTACAATAGCCAAGATATGGAAGCAACCTAAGTTTCCGTCAGTAGATGAATGGATAAAGAAGATATGCTACATATACACAATGGAATATTATTCAGCCATAAGAAAGAAACAAATCCTACTATTTGCAACAACATGGATGGAGCTGGTGGATATTATGCTCAGTGAAATAAGCCAGCCAGAGAAAGACAAGTACCAAATGATTTCCCTCATTTGTGGAGTATAAGAATGCAACAAAGAGGGGGCTCAAGATGGCGGCGTGAGCAGGTCTGCGGAAATCTCCAAAACCGTATGTATTTTTGAAAATACAACAAATACAACTATTCCTACAAGAGAGACCAGAAGATACAGTACAACAGCCAGGCTACATCTACATCTGCAAAAACTCAGTACCTCACAAAAGGCATAAGATACAAAGCCGTGACACGGCGGGACCAGAGCACTCCCCCCACCCCTGCTCACCGGTGGGAGGAAAAGAAACAGAGTGGGGAGGGAGTGGAAGCACAGGACTCCTAAATAACTAGCCCTGGTGATCTGCACTGGGAGCACAGACACACATCACATGATATACTGGATATTGGGAAAACAGAAGGGCAGGATTCAAGATGGAGACTGCAAGCAGGTCCCCACAGCCAGCTCCCCTGGGACAAAGGAAAAGCGGGCAGTTTTTTAAAGTACTAAAGGGACAAGGGCCCAACAGCTGCACAAAATCGTCCCAGCACACTCAGCGCTGGCAATCTTGAGGAATTTTGGGCCCCTAACCGCCTGCCAGGTAAAGCACCCAAAGCCCCTCACGGTAATAAGCAGCCTGCCATTCGTTCCCCACAGCTGGTGCTGCAAACGGACCTGCTGACCCGTCACAGCTGCAGAGAAGCCAGACAGTGGCTCCGCCCACAGCAATCACACAGAATCTCCTCCAGGCAGGAGCACAGCTAACAATACAGACTGCGGAAGCCTGAGCAAGGTCCGGAAGGCACGAAGGCCCCATCCTTGGTGCAGAACTCACCCAGCATGGCTGCAACCCCCGACAGTGCTCTAGGCTAGCCTGAGGGTGGCCCTGCCCATGGCAGCTCAGGGGATTATCACAGAGACTGCCTCCTGGTGTGCGGATAGCTGACACAGGCTGCAGAGAAGGGCAAGGTGAACAGCAAGCAGGATGGGACTTTGTTCTCGCAGCTGACACACGTGTCACCTGTCTGCGACCACTTCTATCATCATGAAAAGACAGAAGAATCAGGTCCAGTCAAAAATCACTCAGACAACTCCACAGAGAGGGCCTGATGGGATAGATTTAAACAATATTCCAGAAAAAGAATTCAAAATAAAATTCGTAACCATGCTGATGGACCTACAGAGAAATATGCAAGAGCTAAGGGATGAAGTCAGGAGAAAGATTACAGAAATGAAACAATCGATGGACAGACTTAAGAGCAAACTGAAAGAGGTGCAAGAGACTGTTAATGGAATAGAAATCAGAGAACATGAGTACAGAGAAGCTGAGGCAGAGAGAGATAAATGAGGCTCTAGGAATGAAAGACTATTAGGAGAACTGTGTGACCAATCCAAACAGAAAAATATTCACATTATAGGGGTACCAGAAGAAGAGAAAGAAGAAGGGATAGAAAGTGTCTTTGAAGAAATAATTGCCGAAAACTTCCCCGAGCTGGGAAGGAAATAGTTTCTCAGACCATGGAAGCCCACATATCTCCTAACACAAGGTAACCAAGTAGCATAAAACCAAGACATACAATAATTAAAATGGCAAAGATCAAAGACAAGGGCAGAGTATTAAAGGCAGGCAGAGAGAGGAAAAAGATCACCTACAAAGGAAAACCCATCAGGCTATCATCAGAGGTCTCAACAGAAAACTTACAGGCCAGAAGAGAATGGCATGATGTATTTAATGCAAAGAAACAGAAGGGCCTTGAACCAAGAATACTGTATCCAGCACGATTATCTTTTAAATTTTAGGGAGGGATTAAACAATTCCCAGAAAAGCAAAAGTTGAGGGAATTTGCCTCCCACAAACCACCTCTACAGGATATTTTAAAGGGACTGTTCTAGATGGAAGCACTCCTAAGTCTAAATAGATGTCACCAGAGAAAATAAAGTCACAGCAAAGTAAGCAGACCATCCAAATACAACTAAAGGCAAGAAATGAAATCAACTATCCACAAGAACAGTCAAAGGAAATGTAAAAGAGTACAGAATAAAACAACTAGTATATAAAGAATGGAAGAGGAAGAATAAGAAGGGAGAGAAATAGGGGACTTCCGGGAAGATGGTGGCGTGAGCAGGGCAGCAGAAATCTCCTCCCAACACTATATTTATCTACGAAAATACAGCAAATACAACTATTCCTAAAAGAGACACCAGAATACACAGGAAAGCGCACAGCATGCAGCTACACCCGAGAGGACTCGGCACCCCAAGAGGCGGGTAAGATACGGAGCCACGACCCGGCGGGACCCGAGCCCTCCCCCACCCCAGCGCACTGGCGGGAGGAGAGGATTCAGAGCCGGGAGGGAGTGGAAGTACACCCCACAAAATAGCCAGCCCCGGTGATCTGCATGGGGAGCGCTGACACACATAGCACGGTGTAGCAGAGATTGGAGAGACCAGAGGGGCAGGATCTGAGCGGGGAACGTGCCAGGGTGCTTGCAGCCGGCTCCGGGGAAGGAAAAAAAAAAGAAAAAGAGAAGCGCACGCTTTCTTCAGCGGTCTTAAAGAGACAGGAGGCCAGCGGAGGAGGTGGATCGCCCTGGCACACTCAGCCCAGCATGCTGGGAGTCATGGGGGTTTCGGACCCCTTAGCTGGCGACTGGGAAAGGGTGGCCGCACATCCACTTCCCACAGAGATCGAAAGTCTCCCATTCATTCCCACCCTGGCCAGAGCGATAAAGGGCCATGCGGAGCAGCGCGGCCACGGCTGGGGAATAGTGGGGCAATAGTGCCACCTACAGCATCCGCACAGAATCTACTCCCAGTGGGCGTTTCTGTTGTTTTGTTTTGTTTTGTTTGTTTCGTTTTTTTTGTTGTTTTTTCTTTTTTCCTTTCTTTTTTCTTTCTTTGTTTCTTTTTTTTTCACTTTTTAAAGTCTTAAAGAGCCCAGCTAACATACGTGGAAACTACCAGCGACCACTTCTATAGCCATGAAAAGACAGAAGAATATGGTTCAGGCTAAGATCAACCAGAGAACCCCAGAGAGGGAGCCTGAAGGGATGGAAATGCACAGTCTTCCTAAAAAAAAGGATTCAGGATAAATGTCATAACCATGCTAATGGACCTACAGAGAAATGTGCAAGAGCTGAGGGAGGAAGTGAGGGAACTGAGGAAAGACAATGCAGAAATCAGACAAGCGATCGACGGGCTTAACAGCAGAATGGATGAGATGCGAGAGACTGTTAATGGAATAGAAAACAGAGAACAGGAGTACAGAGCAGCTGAGGCAGAGAGAGAGAAAAGGATTTCTAGGAATGAAAGAATATTAAGAGAACTGTGTGACCAATCCAAACGGAACGATATTCGCATTATAGGAGTACCAGAGGAAGAAGAGAGAGAAAAAGGGATAGAAAGTGTCTTTGAAGAAATACTTGCTGAAAACTTTCCCACGCTGGGGAAGGAAATAGTCTCGCAGTCCACGGAAGCCCACAGATCTCCCAACACAAGGGACCCAAGGAAGACAACACCAAGACACATAATAATTAAGATGGCAAAGATCAAAGGTAAAGACAGAGTATTAAGGGCAGCTAGAGAGAGAAAAAAGATCACCTCCAAAGGAGAACCCATCAGACTATCATCAGACTTCTCAACAGAAACCTTACAGGCCAGAAGAGAATGGCATGATATATTTAACGTAATGAAACAGAAGGGCCTCGAACCAAGAATATTTTATCCAGCACGATTATCATTTAAATGTGACGGAGGGATTAAACAATTTCCAGACAAACGAAAGTTGAGAGAATTTGCCTCTCATAAACCACCACTACAGGATATCTTAAACAGACTGCCCTAGAGGGAAGCACCCCTAAGTCTAAAAAGATATCACCAGAGAAAATAAAATCATAGCAAAAAACAGACCATCCAAATACTAACTAAAGGCAAAGACTAAAACACCTATTATAGAAAGAATGGAGGAGGAAGAATAAGAAGGGAGAGAAATAAAGAAACATCAGACAGTGTTTACAATAACTTAACAAGAAAGTTAAGTTAGATTGTTAGATAGTAAAGAAGCAACCCTTGAACCTTTGGTAACCACGAATCTAAAGCCAGCAATGGCAGTAAGTGCATATCTATCGATAATCACCCTAAATGTAAATGGACTGAATGCACCAATCAAAAGACACAGAGTAACAGAATGGATAAAACAGCAAGACCCATCTATATGCTGCTTACAAGAGACTCACCTCAAACCCAAAGATATACCCAGACTAAAAGTGAAGAGATGGAAAAACGTTATTTCATGCAAACAACAAAGAGAAAAAAACAGGTGTTGCAGTACTTGTATCAGACAAAATAGACTTCAAAACGAAGAAAGTAACAAGAGATAAAGAAGGACATTACATAATGATAAAGGGGTCAATCCAACAAGAGGATATAACCATTATAAATATATATGCATCCAACACAGAAGTGCCAGCATATGTGATACAAATACTAACAGAATTAAAGGAGAAAATAGACAGCAATGCATTCATTTTAGGACACTTCAACACACCACTCACTCCAAAGGACAGATCAACCAGACAGAAAATAAGTAAAGACACAGAGGCACTGAACAACACACTAGAACAGATGGACCTAACAGACATCTACAGAACTCTACACCCAAAAGCAACAGGATACACATTCTTCTCAAGTGCACATGGAACATTTTCCAGAATAGACCACATACTAGGCCACAAAAAGAACCTCAGTAATTTCAAAAATATTGAAATCCTACCAACCAACTTCTCAGATCACAAAGGTATAAAATTAGAAATAAATTTTAGAAAGAAATCAAAAAGGCTCACAAATACATGGAGACTTAACAACATTCTCCTAATTAATCAATGGGTTAACGACCAAATCAAAACAGAAATCAAAGAATATATGGAGACTAATGACAACAACACAAAGCCACAACTTCTGTGGGACGCAGCAAAGGCAGTTCTAAGAGGAAAGTATATTGCAATCCAGGCCTATTTAAAGAAGGAAGAACATTCCCAAATGAATAGTCCAAAGACACAATTACTGAAATTGGAAAAAGAAGAATAAATGAGGCCCAAAGTCACCAGAAGGAGGGACATAGTAAAGATCAGAGAAGAAATAAATAAAGTTGAGAAGAATAAAACAATAGAAAAAAATCAAGGAAACCAAGAGCTGGTTCTTTGAAAAAATAAACAAAATAGATAAACCCCTAGCCAGATTCATTAAGAGAAAAAAAGAATCTACACACATAAACATATTCAGAAATGAGAAAGGAAAAACAACAATGGACCCCACAGAAATACAAAGAATTATAAGAGAATATTATGAGAATCTATATGCTAACAAGCTGGAAAACCTAGAAGAAAAGGACAAGTTCTTTCAAAAATACAACCTCCCAAGACTGACCAAGCCAGAAACAAAAAAACTAAACAGACCAATCACCAGCAACGAAATTGAATCGGTAATCAAAAAACTACCCAAGAACAAAACCCCGGAGCAGATGAATTCACCTCTGAATTCTACCAGACATATAGAGAAGAAATAACACCCATTCTCCTTAAAGTTATCCAAAATATAGAAGAGGAGGGAATACTTCCAAACTCATTATATGAAGCCAGTATCACTCTAATACCAAAACCGGGCAAAGACCTCACCAAAAAAGAAAATTACAGACCAATATCCCTGATGAACATAGATGCAAAAATACTCAACAAAATATTAGCAAACTGAATACACAAATATATCAAGAGGATCATATACCATGATCAAGTAGGATTCATCTCAGGGATGCAAGGATGGTACAACATTCGAAAATCCATCAACATCATCCACCACATCAATAAAAAGAAGAACAAAAACCAAATGATCATCTCCATAGATGCTGAAAAAGCATTTGATAAAATTCAACATCCATTCATGATAAAAACTCTCAACAAAATGGGTATAGATGGCAAGTACCTAAACATCATAAAGGCCATATATGACAAACCCACAGCTAACATCATACTTAACGGCAAGAAGCTGAAAGCTTTTCATCTAAGATCGGGAACAAGACAGGGATGCCCACTCTCTCCACTGTTATTCAACATAGTACTGGAGGTCCTAGCCATGGCAATCAGACAAAACAAAGACATACAAGGCATCCAGATTGGTAAAGAAGAAGTCAAATTGTCACTATTTGCAGATGACATGATATTGTACATCAAAAACCCTAAAGACTCCATTCCAAAACTACTAGAACTAATACCTGATTTCAGCAAAGTTGCAGGATACAAAATTAACACACAGAAATCTGTTGCTTTCCTATACACTAAGATGAACTAAGAAAGAGAAATCAGAAAAACAATTCCATTCACAATTGCATCAAAAAGAATAAAATACCTAGGATTAAACCTAACGAAGGAAGTGAAAGACCTGTACTCTGAAAACTACAAGACACGCCTAAGAGAAATTAAAGAGGACACTAACAAATGGAAATGCATCCCATGCTCTTGGCTAGGAAGAATCAATATTGTCAAAATGGCTATACTACCTAAAGCAATCTACAGATTCAATGCAATCCCTATCAAACTACCAACAGCTTTCTTCAATGAACTGGAACAAATAAGTCTAAAATTCGTATGGAACCACAAAAGACCCCGAATAGCCAAAGCAATCCTGAGAAGTAGGAATAAAACGGGGAATTACGTTCCCTGACTTCAAGCTCTACTACAAAGCCACAGTAATCAAGACAATTTGGTATTGGCACAGAAACAGACCCACAGACCAGTGGAACAGAATAGAAAATCCAAATATTAACCCAAGCATATACAGTCAATTAATATTTGATAAAGGAGCCTTGGATATACAATGGGGAGATGACAGCCTCTTCAGCAGCTGGTGTTGGAAAAACTGGACTGCAACATGTAAGAGAATGAAACTGGACACTGTCTAGCCCCATACACAAAGGTCAACTCAAGGTGGATCAAAGACTGAATGTAAGTCATGAAATCATAAAACTCTTAGAAAAAAACGTAGGCAATAATCTCTTGGACATAAACATGAGCAACCACTTCATGAACATATCTCCCCGGGCAAGGGAAACAAAAGCAAAAGTTAACAAGTGGCACTATGTCAAGCTGAAAAGCTTCCATACAGCAATGGACACCATCAGTAGAACAAAAAGATATCCTACAATATGGGAGAAGATATTCATAAATGACATAAGGGATTGACATCCAAAATATGTAAGAGCTCATGCACCTCAACAAACAATAAGCAAATAATACAATTAAAAAATGGGCAGAGGATCTGAACACTTTTCAAAGAAGAAGTTCAGATAGCCAACAGGCACATGAAAAGATGCTTCACATCGCTAATCATCAGAGAAATGCAAATTAAAACCACATGAGATATCACCTCACACCAGTAAGGATGACCACCATCTAAAACACAAACAACAACAAATGTTGGCAAGGATGTGGAGAAAGGGTTACCCTCCTACCCTGCTGGTGGGAAGGCAAATTAGTTCAACCATTGTGGAAAGCAGTATGGGGGTTCCTCAAAAAACTCAAAATTTAAATACCATTTGACCCAGGAATTCCACTCCTAGGAATTTACACTAAGAATGCAGCAGCCCAGTTTGAAAAAGGTATATGCACCCCTATGTTTATTGCAGCAGTATTTACAATAGCCAAGAAATGGAAGCAACCTAAGTGTCCCATCAGTAGATGAATGGATAAAGAAGATGTGGTACATATACACAATGGAATATTATTCAGCTATAGGAAGAAAAGAAATCCTGCTATTTGCAACAACATGGATGGAGCTAGGGTATTATGCTCAGTGAAATAAGCCAGGCAGAAAAAGACAAGTATCAAATGATTTCACTCATTTGTGGAATATAAGAACAAAAAAAAAAAAACTGAAGGAACAAAACAGCAGCATAGTCACAGAACCCAAGAATGTACCAACAGTTACCAAACGGAAAGGGACTGGAGAGCATGGGTGGGAAAGGAGGGACAAGGGGGAAAAAGAGCCATTATGATTTGCAGTCGTAATGTAGGGGGTGACACGTGGAGGGCTGTACAACTCAGAGAAGACTCTTAGTGATTCTATAGCATCTCACTACGCTGATGGACAGTGACTGTAATTTAGTATGTGGTGGCGACTTGATGAGGTGTGGAGTCTAGTAACCATAATGTTGCACATGTAATTGGAGATTAGTGATACCAAAAAAAAATGCAGCAAAAGTGAAGGACAAAATAGCATTCTCAGGGACTCCAAGAAGGGACTCGTGGTTACCGAAGAGGAGGGGTGTGGGAAGGCAGGTGTGGAGGGACGAAGAAAGGTTCTGAGGGGTATTATGTTTAGTACACATGGTGTGGTGTGTCACAGGAAAAACAGTGTAGCACATTGAAAAGAGACAGTGAATCTGTGGTATCTTAATACACTGTTGGACAGTGACTGCATTGGGCTATGCGTGTGGACTTGATAATATGGGTAAAAGTACTAACCACGTTGTTTTTTCATGTGAACCCTTCATAAGAGTGTATATCAATAATACCTTAATAAAAAATTAAAAATAATTAAATAAAACCAGACCAGTATTTAAAAAGGAACATTAGATTCCAACTCCCTTAAAAGCTTATAAGCAAAAATCCTAAATAAGTCATTAGTAATTTAAATCCAAGAATACCAGGAAAACATCAAACATTGGAAGTAAGAGAAGTTCATTTCGGTAATGGAAATGCTAAAGCATAAGAGAATAATCTTATTATGAGAAAACATTAGACTAATCCGAATTGGAGAACATTCTGCAAAATACCTGATTGATACACCTTAAGACTGTCAAGGTCATTAAAAACAAGAAAAGTCTGAAAAACTATCATGGCCAAGAGGAGCTAAGGAAACATGACAAATATAATACGGTATCTTGGATAGAATCTTGGAATAGAAAAGACGTTAAATTAAAAACTAAAGAAATCTCTATTAAATATGGACTTTATAATAATGTTTCAATATTGGTTCATTAGTTGTAACAAGTGTACCATAATTATGTAAGATTTTAGCAATAGAGAAAACTGGGTGTGGATTACATGGGAACTCTATACTATCCTTGCAATATTTGTAAATCCAAAAGTGTTCTAAAAAAAACTTATTTTTACAAAATTAATTCAGGAAAAATTTGTCAAATAGAAGGTAAATACATTAAAGTTTAACAAACATGGTCAAATATAAAAGTGAAAGAAGTGACTTTTAAAAATAAGCTGAAGACGTGAGGAAGATGGAGGCGTGAGAGGTGAAATGTAGAGTTCCTCCCAAAACCACAAACAGTACAAAAAAATAATTAATACAACTAACCTTAAAAAAAGAAAGAACGCTGAACCAGACTGCATATATACCTCATGAACAGAACAGACCTCACAAAACAGGGTAACGGATGATAGCCTTAATCTGCAGGACCCAAGCCCTTCCCCCACCCCAGCTCACCAGCAGAAGGAGGAGAAATGGAGTGGGGGAGGGTGTGGAAGCCTGGGACTGCTGAACACATAGCCCTGGAGATCTGCTAGGAGTAGAATCCTATAGTGTGTGGTGCTCTGGACATTGGGGAGCTCAGACAGGTGGAGTGCTTGAGAAATTTACATTCCAGCTATTTGTGGAGGAGGGGATCCACACCCGGCTGCTCTGTGTCAGAGGAAAGGCAGGCAGTCTGAGAGGCTTCCTAGCAGCAAGAGGGCTGATGAAGGGTCGGGGTTTGCATGGAGCTTGCTGTGTGGGAGAAGGGAGAACTCTACAAGGTTGTCTAGGCATGCTCTGCCCAGCTGGGTCGGAACTTTGAGGAGCTTCGGGTGTTCCATTCCCCTGGCTGCCTACTCAGCTCCGAGGCCCCCACACATGACACAAAGCCTGCGAGCCTTCCTACTGGCCTGCAGGCACCTGCTCGCAAACCCGCAGTCACTGCACAGGTGTCATGCCAGCCAGAGGGAGGCCCCGCCTACAACAGCTAGAGACACAAAGCACAGAGGTTTACATGTGTGTGCTTGGTCCACTGGCTCTGACACTGGAGACAAGCACCACAGATGGGAATGAGGAAACAGTTCTTTTCTCTCCCCAGGCACCAGCTCTGCTCCCCTATAAACCCCATCCTCACTTTAGGGGCTGAGCAGCGCCAGAGACTGGAGTTTCTGAGCACTGGTGGGCACAACACAGAAATATGAAACATCAAAAGAACAGGGTTCAGACCAAAACCTCACAAACCCCAGAAAGAGGGCCAAAAGAAACTGAACTCATCAGTCTTCCTGAAAGAGAGTTCAAAATTAAAATTATAAACATGCTTATGGAGGTACAGAAAAATATTCGGGTCAGGAACGAATTTAAGTTGTAGATTCAATCATTAAGAAATTCCATATCTGAAATGAAACATACAATGGAG
>JAVSCE010009602.1:0-10684 GCA_032199065.1 Smutsia gigantea | reverse complement strand
CAACACCTGCTTTTCTCTTTGTTGTTTGCATGAAATATCTTTTTCCATCCCTTCACTTTTAGTCTGTGTATATCTTTGGATTTGAGGTGAGTTTCTTGTAGGCAGCATATAGATGGGTCTTGCTTTTTTATCATTCTGTTACTCTGTGTCTTTTGATTGGTGCATTCAGTCCATTTACATTTAGGGTGATTATTGATAGGTATGTACTTATTGCCATTGCTGGCTTTAGTTTCGTGGTTACCAAGGGTTCCAGGGTTGCTTCTTTACTATCTAACAATCTAACTTAACTTTCTTGTTAAGTTATTGTAAACACTGTCTGATGTTTCTTTTTTTCTCTCCCTTCTTATTCCTCCTCCTCCATTCTTTCTATAATAGGTGTTTTATTCTTTGCCTTTACTTGGTATTTGGATGGTCTGCTTTCTTTGCTATGATTTTTTTTTCCCTCTGGTGACATCTTTTTAGCCTTAGGTGTGCTTCCATCTAGAGCAGTCCATTTAAGATATCCTGTAGTGGTGGTTTATGAGACGCAAATTCTCTTAACTTTCGTTTATCTGGAAATTGTTTAATCCCTCCATCATATTTAAATGATAATCGTGCTGGATACAATATTCTTGGTTCGAGGCGCTTCTGTTTCATTACGTTAAATATATCATGCCATTCTCTTCTGGCCTGTAAGGTTTCTGTTGAGAAGTCTGATGATAGTCTGATGGGTTTTCCTTTGTAGGTGATCTCTTTTCTCTCTCTAGCTGCCTTTAATACCCTGTCTTTATCTTTGATCTTTGCCATCTTAATTATTATGTGTCTTGGTGTTGTCTTCCTTGGGTCCCTTGTGTTGGGAGATCTATGAGCTTCAGTGGAGTGCGAGACTACTTCCTTCCCCAGCGAGGAAAAGTTTTCAGCAATTATTTCTTCAAAGACACTTTCTATCCCTTTTTCTCTCTCTTCTTCCTCAGGTACTCCTATAATGCGAATATTGTTCCGTTTGGATTGGTCACACAGTTCTCTTAATATTCTTTCATTCCTAGAAATCCTTTTATCTCTCTCTGCCTCAGCTGCTCTGTACTCCTGTTCTGTTTTCTATTCCATTAACAGTCTCTCGCATCTCATCCATTCTGCTGTTAAGCCCGTCGATCGCTTGTCTGATTTCTGTATTGTCTTTCTTCAGTTCCCTCACTTCCTCCCTCAGCTCTTGCACATTTCTCTGTAGGTCCATCAGCATGGTTATGACTTTTATTCTAAATTCTTTTTCAGGAGGCTGTGCATTTCCATCCCTTCAGACTCCCTCTCTGGGGTTGTCTGGTTGATTTTGGTCTGAACCATATTCCTCTGTCTTTTCATGGCTGTATAATTTGGTCACTGATAGTTGCCACGTATGTCAGCTGGGCTCTTTAAGACTTTAAAAAGAGAAGAAAAAAAAAGAGAAAAAAAGAAAAAAAAGAAAAAAGAAAGAAAGAAAGAAAAGAAAAAACAAAAACAAAACAAAAAAACAAAACAAAAAAACAAAAAAATGCCCACCGGACGTAGATTCTGTGGGAATGCTCTAGGTGGCGCTATTGCCCCACTATTCCACAGCTGTGACTGTGCCGCTCCGCAGGGCCGTTTATCGCTCTGGCAGGGGTGGGAACGAATAGGAGGCTGTTGATCTCAGTGAGAAGTGTTAAGTATGGCTACGCTTCCTCAGTCGGCAGCTAAGGCGTCTGAAACTCCCCAGGACTCCCAGCCTGCTGGGCTGAGTGTGCTGGGGTGATCCGGCTCCTCCGCTGGGCTCCTGTCTCTTTAAGACCGCTGAGGAAAGCGCGCACTTTTTTTTTTCCTTCCCGGAGCCGGCTGCAAGCCCCCTGGCGCGTTCCCCGCTCAGATCCTGCCCCTGTGTCTCTCCAATCTCCGCTGCACTGCGCAATGTGGGTCAGCGCTCCCCGCGCGGATCACCGCGGCTGGCTACTTCGCGGGGTGTGCTTCCACTCCCTCCCGGCTCTGAATCCTCTCCTCCCGCCGGTGCGCTGGGGTGGGGGAGGGCTCGGGTCCCGCCGGGTCGCGGCTCCGTATCTTACCCGCCTCTTGGGGTGCCGAGTCCTCTCGGGTGTAGCTGCACGCTGTGCGCTTTCCTGTGTATTCTCGTCTCTCTTTTAGGAATAGATGTATTTTCTGTGTTTTCGTAGATAAATTTAGTGTTGGGAGGAGATTTCTGCCGCCCTGCTCACACCGCCATCTTCCCGGAAGTCCCCGATAGCGTTGTGTTTTTAACACCCCTTTCTACCACATGCAGTAACACACCTTGCCCGAACTTCAAATGAACAATAGCTAAGGAGACTGTTTTTTTGCTAATTTATACCATTAGGAATGGCATTTGGAATTGAATACAAGTAATAAATACTAATTGTTTGAGGTTAGAGAAATGAGCCACCTGACTGACCCCTTTTCTCCCTTGCTCTGAAACTGATTATTTTCCTTCTATACGCTGGTCAGTCAGGGACCAAGAATAAAGGCATTAAAAACCTTCACAACTAGAATTAGATGGTCTTGCAAACCCAGGATTATTTTTAAAGCAATGTGTAATGACAGATAGGAACCATAGATAAATAGGAAACTACATTGGTTTTGTAGAAACCCAAAGAAGCACCTAAGACGACAATTTACCTGCATGAAAAGGCCCCCTTCAAATTCTTCCCTTACTGTGGCTGCTTCCCAATTTGCAAGAATTAGGACTCTTTGGTTTAAACAACAGTAACTGGCTAATTTGATCTTAAAAGGAGATGATTGACTGGAATAATATGGAATAGCTCACAGGATCAAAGGAAAAGCAGAAAGATCTTGTCATGGAAAACACAGACGTCATATACTCTAGGATTGCCAGTTGCAGAGACTAGTGAAAAATGGTCATCCTTTTAAGTGGCTGTGCTTTCATTGTATGTATTAGCTAACTATTGTTGCTAAACAAACTGCTCCACAAAGCAGGGCATAAAACAATAGTTTTTCTTTATTTCTCACAAGTGTGCAAGTCAGCAGATCTAGGCTGGGCTTCGCTACTGGTGACTTTTTTTTCCTGGGCTGTCAGATTTATCAAATAATAATATAGGAAACCCAGTTAAATTTGAATTTTAGATAAATAATTCTTAGTATAGGCATGACCATGCAGTATTTGGAGCAGACTATACTTAAAAAAATTTGTTGTTATCTGGCATTCCTGTTTTACTGGGTACCAGGTATTTTATCTGGCAACCCTATTTACCATCTCTCTTCCTCCTTCTCCTGGGACCCTCAGACAGCTAGGCATGTTCTTGGCCTGGAGATGGCAGAGGCACAAGCCAAGTGAGTCCAGTTGTGTCAGCACTTTTCAAGACACTGCTTGTATTCCCTATGCCAGTATCCTTGGCCAAAACAAGTCATATGATTCAGAAATGGAGAAGTGTATGCCACCCATTAAAGGAGGACGTGGACATGACAAAGGATGTGGGTTCAGGAAGGATTGGAGAATCAGGACCCTTAACACAGTCTACCAAGAGAGGTTGAATCAGCTTCAACCTCTCTTGAGTTATTCCATACAAAAAACAAGTTCCAGGAATATGAGTGGCCCAGCTTCAGTCATACACCTACTCTTTGGCCAAAAGAGAATGGGTCACTTGATTGACAGTCCTGACAAACTAATGGCAGTTGAATGAGAAGTGGTTTCTCCAAGGAAAACCAGAGTATCTTACCAGACAGAAAAAGGCATAGATTTTGGGCAGGTGAAACTATATATGTCTACCCTGCTTGTGTCCCTGACTTCGCCTGCATGTCCACTTCTGGTAGAACATTAGAGATGTTAGTGTCACATAAAAGAGAAGAAGGAGTGAGTTGGAACATAAAGCACTGAACAAAATGTACAGGTAGCTCTAAGTACACAAAAACCAGGGCAGACCATACAGATTTGCTTGAGAGAGTGGGCAGAGGAAGTACAGAAAGAGTGAGGAGGGACAATAAAATCATGAGTGGCAGAGGCAGATTGGCAGTGTCAAAATCCTACTTGATGCTAATTCATTGTACAATTGAAGGAATCCATGTATCCAAGGGCACCTAGATGTTAGCATTATTTTAGGAACTACCATTTGATTTGTACTGAATGAAAAAATGTACATTTGTTTAACACAGAATTTATGTACATTTCAATGAAAATATCACCTACTTAATAATTCAGATTTTAAAATTAAAACTCAGGTGTGGCATATTCATGTGACAATTTTTTTTTACAGTGGAAACCCTGAAGATTCCTTTGAATAATGAATTCACTAGTGTCCTGAAAGAAGGGTATCTAAAGTATGTTTTCCACTCATCATCTTAAGAAGTATTAATTCAATAAACAATTAATTTTGAAACTGGCAACATGACAGTGTCGTGTCCAAGAGATGAATGACTTGTATTTTAAAACATTTTGTTAAAATTACTCAGCATGGTAGGTAAGGTTTATATTTATATGTTTCCCAGAAATACTGCTCTGACCAGGTTGGTAGCATTATATAGAGTAAATGTGAAAACCAAAATGATGTATACATTTTACATTGTTTAACAAATGGTATTTGGGAAATTGACTAAAAAATCACAGGGGAAAAAAAACCTGGTTATAGCTCACACCATAAATAAATTCCAGATAATTTAAAGAGCACAATAATAAAAAACAAATCATTCTAAGAAAAAGAAGAAATAGAGATAAGCAGTTAACTGATCTTCTGTTAAAAAAGGACCTTCAATGCACAGAAGCAATGGAAGAAATCAGAAAAGAAAGATCAACAAAGAAATTTAAAATTTCTGCAAAATAAAAATGATCATAAAGTTAAGAAGTTAGGAATAAATTGAGAAAATTGCCAAAAGCATGACAACAAAAGGTCAGATCCTTATAGTACAAGAAGCTTTCATTAATTGCTAAGAAAAACAATCCAGACAAATTGTAGAGATCACTGAAACTGAATAGGTTGACAACATCAAATAAATGGTTCATGGTATTACATTTAGGAAAATAGAATAAATCACACTAATATCCTGTGAATAAAAATTATTAGGGAATACTCCAGAAAGAAAGAATTAAAAACTACCCAGAATACTGTGATGACCCAAGATTGAGAATACATCAATATTTCAGTGGTTTTGATAAACAATTTATGTTTGCTGATATAAATAAGATTATCATATTAAACAGTATTTCCTAAGTAGTCATCCTTCTATAGTTCCTTAGCTCTGTGATTTTTTTACCCATTTTTCCCCATGTCTGTATCTGTAAATTGGCAGTAATGATAAACTTCGTACTTCCCATAATCTTTTTTTTTTGCTTTGATCTTTTTTTTTATTAAGGTATCATTGATTTACAATCTTATGAAGGTTTCATATGAGCAACATTGTGGTTACTACATTCACCCATATTATCAAGTCCCCCCACACACATCCCATTGCGGTCACTGTACATAAGTAAGATGCCATAGAGTCACTACTCGTCTTTGTGCTATGGTGCCTTTTCCGTGACCCTCCTACATTATGTGTGTGCTAATCACAATACCCCTAATCCCCTTCTCCCCACCCCCTTTCCCTTTGGTAACCAGTAGTCTCTTCTTGGAGTCTGTGAGTCTGCTGCTGTTTTGTTCCTTCAGTTTTGCTTTGTTGTTATACTCCACAAATGAGTGAAATCATTTGGTATTTGTCTTTCTCCACCTGGCTTATTTCACTGAGCATAATACCCTCCAGCTCCATCCATGTTGTTGCAAATGGTAGGATTTGTTTTCTTCTTATGGCTGAATAATATTCCTTTGTATATATGAACCACATCTACTTTATCCATTCATCTACTGATGGACACTTAGGTTGCTTCCATATCTTGGCTATTGTAAATAGTGCTGCGATAAACATAGAGGTGCATATGTCTTTTTGAATCTGTGATCTTGTTTTCTTTGGATAAATTTCTAGGAGTGGAATTCCTGGGTTTTCCAGAATCTTTATAAAGATCTCATGAAGTAATAGAAGAAAAACTTTGAATTGCCACTTTAATGTTATATTATCAGTGATGGTTTAAATAGAGATTGCATGAATTGCTACATGAAACTAGGACGGAATTATTAAGCCATTAAACTAAGAAAAGCTATATGTGTGTGTGTGTATATATATGTGTGTATGTATATATATACAAACATATATACATATATGTATATATATACACACACGTATGTACATACTTACAAATATAACAAATGTATGTTTATATATAGATAGATACACAGAATGACTCCTTTTAGAAAATAAAACAAGTTAAAACCCTTAAAGTCTATAATTGAGGAAGTTGAACACCAAGTTTACCTTACTTCCTGTGTTCCTAAAATATACATTTTTCAGCCCCATGGTTAATTTTTTTTCATCAAGAGTCAAAGAAGTTGATTTTCATCAAGAGTCAAAGAAGTTGATAGTGAAATAGGTGACTAGAGGGGTAGCTAAAGAAATATTGATAAAAGCTATGTTTTACTTGATCAAAATAAAAATTTGTTCCTTTCTGATAAAAATTCAAGGAGATGACTTCCCTTAAGCTCAGAAAAGAGTTGGGGGCAGGGGGTGGAGTTTGTCATTAATTAATTTTTTTCAAAAAATATGTTCCAAGTACCATGCTCCATAAGAGTCATTGGTCAAGAAAACAAAGGCCTCCTGTCTGCTGCTTTCAGTTTAGTGACAGGCACAGGTAACTAATCCAGCAATTATGATTCAGGGCTGTGGTGGAGGAATACAGGGCACAAGGTGAGAACACCGAGGTGCTTAACCCAGTATGAAGTCAGGAGCAGGGTACGGGCAGAGGTGAGGAATGACAGGATAGTCTTCCTGGAAAAAGTGAAAAAACAGGCCAACAGGCTGAAACCTGATGAGGGAAAGGGGCTAACCACATGAAGAATATTCCATATTGGGAAAAACAGAATGTTGAATGCTGGGAGTAAATGAGAATAGTATATTCCAGGAATCAAAAGCTGTTTGATCTGACTGGATGATACAATGAAAAGGGAGTAGGAATAAGGCTAGAGAGACAACCAGGGGCCAATCACATATGGTTTATTAAACCATATTAAGAAATTAGGGTTTTTACCTTAAGGGCAATGAGATTAATCAAGAGATATTACATTCACATTTTCAATTTAGGAAAAAAACTCTCTGCTTGCAGTGTGGTGAATGAATGACAGTGAGCCTGAGGAGAGCAAGGCTAGAGGCAAAGAAATGGTCATAATGCTCTTGCAGTAATTCCAGAAAAAAGAAAAGAAATAGTGGTGGCTGGTAAGAATAGGGATTGAGTATAACAAATGAATCTAAGAGATATTTAGAAGGCATAAGCCATAGAACTTGGGGATCCATTTTATAGGGGGGTGGTTAAGGAGAGAGAGAAGTCAAGGGAGATAACCTTTTTTTTTTGTTTAGGCAACTATGTATCTATCTATATATACACATGTATTTGTTACTTTTGTATATATTGACACCATTCACTGAGAGGGTGAACACAAGATTGCAAGTGATCCATAGGAAGGCATATGCTGATTCCAGTTCTGAGTATGCTGAATCTTGGGCATCTCTGAGGCATCGACAGAGATATAGAATACTTGATTGAAAATATAAGTATTAAAGTCATGAGAAAAATCGAGACTGAAGATACTGAATTGGGAGTCATCAATCATGCGGCCTTAGCTTCTGAAACTAGAGAGTAGATGAGATCATTCACAGTGAATGATATGAAGAAAGAGGGCAGTGATCAGACCCTCAGGAATACAGATATTTAAGGAATAGGGCAAGATAAGCCCAAAAGTTGAACTGTGAAGTCTGGCTAGAGAATGAAGTAAAGCAGCTGAGTTTGGAATCTCAGAAACCAAGAAAACTGGGAGAAAGAGGTCATAGTCAACAAAGTCAAATACTTCAGAGAAAAATAGGATAATAACAAAATTATTCATTGGACTTAGAAACAATATAGTTTGAACAAATTGGTGAGCTTGCTGAGAGCAGTTTCTCAGAAGTTGAAGAGAGACTCCAGACTGCACTAAAGGTTGAAGTGAATGGGAGATGGAGATGTCATATAGAACAATTCTTTCTAGAAATTTGGAGAGAGAGAGGTTGAAAGTAATGAGGGGAACATGGGATTTCAGGAGGGATTTCTTTCTGGAGCAAAACAACTAACTCATATATAAATGCTTATGGGAAGAAACTGATACGATAAAGTTGGAAGGTAAATGATGGAGTGAAATCTCTTGGTAGTGACCTAGAGGAGGCAAGCAATTTCTGTGTCTCTAGTCTTAGATCCAGGACCTGAGTATATTGTCCTTAATTACAAAAAATAATATTGTTTCTTTGCCAAAACAGCTCTGTAATTATTCTAGATTTTATTTCCAAATTTATCACTACCTGACTAACATTAAACAAGTGGCTCAACTTTCTGGCCATGCAAAAGCAAAGTCCTTAATATTAATTCCCTTTATAAAAGAGAGGTAAATATGAGTAAATTTTATCATAGGTAATAGTTCTCTGGGAGTTAGGCCATTTAAGATGTTTTTCTGTTTTGTGAACTTACATGTTTTTATATTAGGATATGGAGTCTCCCTCTCTATATGTTTCTATATTTAAAAAATATATAACACATCTGTATTTCTCCTTTCTGTGCTGTGTACTGTCTGCAATTCAAAATTAACTACAGTTGAGTAACCTCAGCTCTTATAATTATTATATAGCTTCCTGCTATAGGTTTTAGATAGTTACGTAAGGCACCAAGGATTTCTAAATCTTGTTCTTGAATGCTATCGTTGATTTATATGTCATTGAAGTTTTTTGGAGATGTTCAGAACACTGGCTTACTCAGGTGGGAATTAAAGAAACTGTGAATATTAAAATAATAGAGTAATTTAACATTCAGGAGCTCTGAGATCTAAGCCCAGCCATATTTCCTGATGGGATCACCCTTGACAAGCCATTATTCATCTGTGTGCCTCATATTATCCTATATAAAATGGGTATAACCTTTCAGGTCCTCATTGTAAAAAGCTGTGAGACTATATTGCAAATCAGTATGTTAGTATGAGAAAATGAGTCTTAATCCCAGTAGATAAAAGGGAAAATAGAAACTCTATAAATGGAAGTTGCTGAATTATGAAAATCAACTACATTCTATTTCTGCCATTGGGTCTGGTTTGGCATCACAAGTTCCTATCCAGAGTGCCTGGGAGATGTCATTGTGAGGGGGATGCTAAGGTCATAAGACTCCTCCTCCTCCTTCTTCCTTGTGGCCTCAGACCAGGCCAGTGGCCCAAATACTGTCAGGAGCCGCTAACAGGGATCTGAAGGGATCATATGGTTGTCAGGCAGCTGCCTCTACAAGCAGAAAACCTTCTTGTTCTATTTGTCACTACATAGAGTCCCTAATGGGCAGGAAAAGTGAGAAAAAATAAGATTATTTTATGCTCTTCATGCTCTGCTGTCCTCCTCCCTCCCTGATACATGCTTTCTCAGGGACAGCATGAGCAACTAATAGTAAAAAAGAAAAAGGAAAACTATGTCAAGCCATAAATTCTACTATTTGTAATCAGTGCAGAACGTCTGTGATGAAATTTGTGAGTAATTCACTTTCCACTTAAGCTACCAATACGAGACCTAATGTTGCTGCCCTGCACACTAATGAAGGAAGGCAGACGGCTGTATGGCTAGCCCTTGGGGACTCATTTCTCACATCACCAAAAAGTAATTTCCATCATTTTCGACCATCTGGTAGCCTGGATTGTGAAGATGAAGTTTCATTCAAGTATTGCTTAAGAGTGTGGGCCCTGGAGTCTGCTTGGATTCAAATCTCTTTTCTGCTTCTGCATCTTGCCTAGTCCCCTCTGTACTTCAGTTTTCTACCTGTAAATAAAATCCTCGTAGGATATTATTTCCTTAACTGTGAGGACTTATTGAGATAATACTTGTTAAATACTCTACATAGGGCCTTGGGTATAGTAAATTTATTTAGCTATTACTAAATTTTTAGTAGTACACTACTACTCCTATTTAGTAGGTGGTGATAGTATAGGAGTAATAGCATTTTTGTAATGTCTACCTTTCTGTGACATAGGCCTCATTAATCCAACTTTCAGCTCTGAGGATATCATCTTGCCTGTCACACACCAACATGCTGTCTAGATGCTTTCTGTTGTAGTGATTAACCTATGGTTTCTTTATGTGGCTTAATTATAAATAACCAGATATCACCACATCTTATCAACATAACTGTGCAATCTTATGCTAAATAAAACTTTTTCTTTTCCTGATGCTTGGAGGAAAGATTGAACTATATTCATTTTATATACATAAGAAAATAAGTGATAAAAACAGTGATAAGAAAAATTTATTCTTTTCTAGATTTGTGAACACAGAGAACAGACTGATGGTTGCCATAGGGAAGGGGGGAAAGGGGTGTGTGAAATAGGTAAAGGGGATAAAGAGGTACAAAATTCCAATTAATCATGGGGATGAAAGTACAGCATAGGAAAAAAATTTTTAAGATAAAAAAAATGTATTCTTAATATATATGAACATACATGTTCTCTGATATCCAAATAAGATCCATTCTAATCAGTAAAAAGCTAAAACATTTTCATTATACTACTCTGTACTTGGATTTGGCCACAGTGGAGAGCATTGGCCTTAGTGGGGAAGTTCTCACCCAAATAGTAGGACC
>JAVSCE010009601.1:0-51863 GCA_032199065.1 Smutsia gigantea | reverse complement strand
TATTGGCCTGTTTTATCAGTTAACCTGATTTTCTTTGAGTATCCGCATTTTTCTTGTATAATAAATTCTTTATAGGAAGTTCAGATTGACTGAAAACTGTGTTTTGAGCTAACTTGTTTAACATAAGTATATTCAGCAATTTCTTGTTGCTAATAATTATGTGAGGTAGGTAATACACTGACTTACTAGATGAGGCAAATGAAATCTAGAGATTACATCTCTTGGCTAAGATCACAGCCAGCACAAGCTGATGTCGAAGTCCAGAATATCTGGGCCCATTTCTCAGTTTACTGTAATTGAGCTGCTTTCTCCTCATTTTCTCTGTAGTTTTAAATTTTTCTTTTTATTTATGATTTCATTTGTTAGTTGCAGCAATGCTGTGAAGTAGGCATGGCCTGTGTTGTTTATCCTGAGGCTGTGGCTGTGTAATAAGAGCAGGCTCCTTTCATACCTGTTCTACCGCATGACTTGAGCCAAGGTGTTGTGACTTCAGATGCAATGTCCTTTACGACATAGTATTAGAAATGTAGAAACAAAGATTTCTACATGTACTGTTTTCTTTGAATTGGGAATTTCCTGGGTGTTTCAGGAGAAATCTATTGATTTTATGTGTTTAGGTTCAGGACCACATGCCTTGAATTTGATATATTCCTGACATTTTAATAACACATTAGTCAGTCAGATTTTACAGTTTAATTAATAATAAGAGTGCAAGGGAGGGCTGTACAGTCTAATTGTTGATGTAAAATTTTCCCATCATCTTTGGTGCCTCTCAGTGTGTTTTCTGTGTTGTGTCATGTATAGCTGATTTATTTCTTTTTCTCTTTTTTTTTTCCTTTTAGTGAATGGTAGTGTCTAGAAAGGGTATGTCCCTTCAAGAGAGAGGTGCCAATGTCCAACCGGCCTAATAACAATCCAGGGGGGTCACTGCGACGTTCACAGAGGAACACTGCCGGGGCCCAACCACAAGACGACTCAGTAGGAGGAAGGTACGTATTTAGTGATAATTTGAGAAGTAATTGGGAATAAAAATATTCTTCGAAAAACCTCATTACGGGGGTCAAAACATAAATGGTTCACACAAGTGGATAATTTTTTTCCCTAATTTTTGAGCCAAATAACACAAATAAAGCTAGAATTCAAAGCAACTCTAATCATTTCCCAAATATGTTGGGCTCAAAAAATAGTCCTCAGTCATTGCCATTATCAAAAATCTACTTTAGGGTTGTTTTGTTTGCCTCTTCTCTCTTTAATTCCCTAAACATATGCTACAACACATCTTTAATCATGTGTGGTCCCTTTCTTTATGTATATCTTGACTGGATTCACTTTATTGAAAGAGGAAGCATCATTTGTTTTAAGATCTTGAGTTTCAAGAACTGGATCTTGAATTTTTTTCCCCATCTTACTTTGTGAAAACATATGAGTGCTGCCAGGCTGGTGAGCAGTCTGATGTTGTTAGCACCGTTCTCATCATTCTGTCACTGGTCTGGTGTTAGCTGGGCTTTTTATTTGGAGTAGTTGTACAGGAGGTAGTGGGAAGAATTAGATGCCTTCTCTTGAATGGAAAATTCCTTGTCTGATTTAGCCAAGAACTGTCATTTATGTATAAAATATTCAGAACTTTACTTGGTAAGGACTGATTCTTCAGTTCATGAGCTAATGATGTTTAGCTTATAATAAAGGCAAAATTCTAACATTCCCTGATAGAGCATTTTTAGGCATTACCATGTGTATATTGTATATTACTTAAAAAATTTGAATGGCAAATGTAAAGAATAAACACATGTTGACATTAGGCTATTTTAATCGTTGAGACAGACATGTGGACTTTTCACTAAGACAATCTTGTATGCAATTGCTGCCTCTGCCATTAAAGAGCTGAGAGTCTTTTGTTTATATCTTTCAGGAAACCTCAGTTTCTTAGTCCACACAGTGGGGGTACCTATTTCATAGAGTTATTGGTTAACTTCATTAATGGAGTATGTTAAACTCTTAGCACAGTGCTTAGTAGAGTTTTGTTCTGAAACTGTTTTTTGCTTTTTTACATTCAGATTATTTGGAGCAGCCACACTTTATTTATGCCATTTATAAAAAATATCACTCCCCCATTATAAAAATATGAAGTACTTATTTTAGAAATTTGGAATATACACACAAGCATAAAGAAAACACCATAATTCCATAGTCTACTTGTAACCACTGTTAAATTAACATCAGCATATTTCTTCGTAGTCTTTTTTTTTTTTTGCTGCATATATGTGCACATATGTAACTTGTACCTTTCAAACAATTGCAGTTTCATACATATTAATCCTCAGGTTCTGTTTAGACTCTCGTCATGACTTATACATATTTTGGGCTGTCACATGGCTACTAAAATCCACAGGTGTTTTTTATCTTTTCTGCATGTTAGTTAGTGTTACGTTAAATTATTTAAATATTATTTATTAAAAAAAATAAGTGGTAAACAAATAGAAATGGTTACTACTACTGACTAAGATGCATCAGTTTAAGTAAAGTTGTAATCAAGATGGAACTTTTGTAGAATGGCAAATCTCCACAGTTTTTGTGCTTAAAGCCAATCAGTTATATATGTGCTCAGTTATCAAGGAAAAGACTAAAACTTAATGTGTGTGGAATGGCAGGAAACATACCAAAAAATATAAACCAAAGTGTAATTAGGGTTTTTATAGCTTTAATTCCTCCCTCTTTTTCAGTAACATAGCCCCATTTCAGTTCTCAAAATTTCAAGATTAACATGTCTTCAAAAAACATTTCCCACAAAAGTAGTACACAAAAGATGTTTGATTTTTTTTTAGCCTCGTATCATACGTGTCATTCCCTATGTCCTTAAAAATTCCCTGTGTCCTTAAAAATTGTGTAGAACTACGACTTTTAAAGTCTTTTTGTTCAATTGTGTCTATACCATAATTTAGTAATTACTTTGAGTATAGATTTTTCCTATTTTTATGTGGATAAGTACGATTACGACATAGAAATTTAGAACTTTAGCCAAAAGCCTTATCAGTTGACTTAGACATTTATGCCTTGGAATTTCATTTTGCCTCTTTAGCTTGAAAGGGACCTTTTCTTCAAAATTCCAGACTGACTTGAAACCCCAGTAAAGCATGCTATCCTAGCAATCATCTAACCTCTCAGAAACCTCTCCAGTGATGTTTCGTAGGGGATTGGGATTGACTGGGAAAGAGCAATTACAACTATATTCATTCTCTTTATCTGACTTGTGCGGCTTAGCTTTCCTAAGTAAAATGATGTTGCAGCTTTTGTTTAAAAAACAAAACCAAAAATTAGTGGGTAAGGCGTGTAAATGTATTCATGGCGATTGAGTGATTCAGATAATGGTAATAAATAACAGCATCTTCTACAAGAGCACTGGTGGGGGTTTTTAATTACAAATTTTTAATATTCTTTCAATTGAGACTCACAGAAACTCTTGGTTGCTAAATTTGTATAATCCCTGTTTTCTAAATGGAGTAGCTTGCTCAACTATTTATACAGCTAATGTGTAGAGTCAGGGCTTGATTTTTAACCTCTTGACTCTAAAGGCAGTGATCTTTTCATTATGCTAAACTGTTTTTACTGCACTAACCAATAATCCATGTGATGAAGGACTTAGAGGAGGGTATGAAGTACTTAAAATTGAAGAATGTTAACCCATTCGGTTTAAAATTTAAGTAGCAGTTCTTTACTCCTAGAATTTTAAAATTCATTCCTTTTTGATCCACTCCCATTTTCTTCTGAAGTTGGATTAAGCTGTCTTCTTTCTGTAGCTTCCTTCCTGTAGCCACTCCTGCTTTTTCCCCACATCAGGATGGTCTTTTTTTTTTCTTTTTAAAGAATTGTTTCACTCACCCTTAAGATAAAAGTAAGTTGGATCTTTTGGAGAATATTTAATCTCTCCTGACTACTCTCTGTTCTTTTTCACCCCATTCACCATCTCTATCCATAATTGAACTAGACACCTTACTTCTCCTCTATTTTGTTTGATTATATTTTGGGGCTTTAGCTGACCTGCTCCTCTTCTCTGTTCTCTTTTTCTTTAGGAAGTCACTCCTTTCCACTACCTCTCTGTTCCCACTTTTAGCACAGGTATTTTAGGCACCCCCTCCCTCACTCTTGGCTGTGCAGTAGCATTTTCATTATATTGTATCCTTTTTCTTGTTTTTCTCAAATGGCAGTGGTGGGATTGAATTCAGTTTTATGGCAGCTTTGGTTAAGATTGCTATTGTAATAGTTTATTTTCTTATAAAAATAGTATGTTGAGAATAAAAGACTGTGATGCTACAGGAAAATTAAGAAAGATAAAATAATCTTAATCCAATCACCCAGAAACAATGATGTGAATATTTCTACTCTGTATTTCTGCTCCATGATTTTCTTTGACGTGAAAGCCAGTGATTAAATTTGGGCCTCCCAATTTTTTTCATTTTGAATATGATTGTGATTTTATGAAGTTAAATTCCTAAAATGGGTTTATAGCACCAAAGGGTACCAATGTTTTGGAGACTTTTAACAGACGTTAAATTGTCTTTAAGAAAGATCAAACCATTATTTATTTATTTTTTGGTTGGACCAATTTGTACTTCCACTGAATACTTTTTGTAAGAGTACCCATTTCTCCAAATCCTACTTAATAAAGCATAGCGTATTTAATAAAAATTTGTGGAAAAAGTATTCCTTTGATTAAGATTAAGACACAATTGAAGTTCTTCCCACATGTTGGCCATTTTTACTTATTTTATGAATTGTTTGTTAGAGTCCTTTGTCTATTTTAATTTTGTAGATGCTTGTTTTTTATCAGTCCTTCATGGAAAGGGTATTGGTCCACTGACACGGGCAAATACTATTTGCTAGTTTTAATTACTTGTTATGGTTTGTTTTAATTTATAGAAGTTCTAAAAGTTAATGAAGTCTGTCAACTTTTTTTTCTCCCTTTTGCATTCTTCATACCAAGAATAAATTTTTCTTCTCAGTTCTGTTATGGTTCAATTTTTACATTTTACTGTAATATCAAAATTTTTAATGGTGTGAGGAAATGCTTGAATTGAATTCATTCCACCGCCCCTCCCTTATTAAAAAATTTGCAAAGGTTTAGTAATTACTACTGAGTAAAAATTCAGTTATGAGATCTACAGGTTATAGCTTTTTGTTACATTAATAGAGCAGGGATTTTTTTTTTAGCTGGCACTAAATTGTCCAGAAAGAAACGGCTTTTTCAGCAAAATACAAATTTATTTCAAATGGATGGGATACAGAAAAGCACAAAAAGAAAATTAAATATCTTCCAGAGATAAGGCTGTGTTAACAGCTTGGTTTTTATCTGTCTTTAAAACACAATCTAGCATGTAGCTGCTTACACTATAAGTACGGTTTTGGATTCTTTTTTTTTTTTACCCAACATCGTAACATTTCTTTTCTTTTTTTTTTAATTTTATATTAAGATATTATTGGTGTACACTCTTAACGAAGGTTTCACATTGAAAAACAATGTGGTTACTACATTTACCCATATTATCAAGTCCCCACCCATACCCCAATGCAGTCGTTGTCCATCAGTGTAGTAAAATGCCACAGATGCGTTGTTTGCCTTCCTTGTGCTACACTGTTTTCCCTGTGACCCCTGACACCATGTGTACTAAACATACTATCCCTAAATCCCTGTTTCCCTCCCTCCCGACCCGCCCTTCCACACCCCTCTCCTTTGGTAACCACTAGTCCCTTCTTGGAGTCTATGAGTCTGCCGCTATTTTGTTCTTCAGTTTTGCTTCATTGTTATACTCCACAAATGACGGAATTCATTTGGCACTTGTCTTTCCCGCCTGGCTTATTTCACTGAGCATAATATCCTCCAGCTCCATCCATGTTGTTGCAAATGGTAGGATTTGTTTCTTTCTTAGGGCTGAATGGTATTCCATTGTCTGTACCACATATTCTTTATCCGTTCATCTACTGATGGACACTTAGGTTGCTTCCATATCTGGGCTATTGTAAATAGTGCTGCAATAAACATAGGGGTGCATATGTCTTTTTGAATCTGAGAAGTTGTATTCTTTGGGTAAATTCCAAGGAGTGGGATTCCTGGGTCAAGTGGTATTTCTCTTTTTAGTTTTTTGAGCAACCTCCATATTGCTTTCCACAGTGGTTGAACTAGCTTACGTTCCCACCAGCAGTGTAGGAGGGTTCATCCTTTCTCTGCATCCTCGTGAGCATTTGTTGTTCTTAGTCTTTTGGATGGTGGCCATCCTTACTTGTGTGAGGTGATATCTCATTGTGGTTTTAAATTGCATTTCCCTGATGATTAGTGACGTGGAGTATCTTTTCATGTGTCTGTTGGCCATCTGAATTTCTTCTTTGGAGAATTGTCTCTTCATATTCTCTACCTATTTTTTAATTGGGTTATTTGCTTTTTGGGTGTTGAGGTGTGTGAGTTCTTTATATATTTTGGATATTAACCCCTTGTCGGATATGTTGTTTACAAATATATTTTCCCATCCTGTAGGATGCCTTTTTGTTCTTTTGATGGTGTCCTTTGCTGTACAGAAACTTTTTAGCTTGATGTAGTCCCATGTGTTCATTTTTGCTTTTGTTTCCCTTGCTCGAGGAGATGTGTTCAGGAAGAAGTTGCTCATGCTTATATTCAGGAGATTTTTGCCTATGTTGTCTTCTAAGAATTTTATGGTTTTATAACTTCCATTCAGGTCTTTGATCCATTTCGAGTTTACTTTTGTGTATGGGGTTAAACAATAATCCAGTTTCATTCTCTTGCATGTAGCTGTCCAGTTTTGCCAACACCAGCTGTTGAAGAGGCTGTCATTTCCCCCTTTATCATATATTAATTGACCACATATGGTTGGATTTATATCAGGGCTCTCTACTCCGTTCCATTGGTCTATGGGTCTGTTCTAGTGCCAGTACCAAATTGTCTTGAGTATTGTGGCTTTGTAGTAGAGCTTGAAGTTGGGGAGCATAATCCCCCAGCTTTATTCTTCCTTCTCAGGATTGCTTTGGCTATTCGGGATCTTTTGTGGTTCCATATGAATTTTAGAATGATCTTCTCTACTTCTTTGAAGAATGCTGCTTGCTCTTGGTATTTTGATAGGAATTGGATTGAAACTGTAGATTGTTTTAGGCAGAATGCCCATCTTGACAATATTAATTCTTCCTATCCATGAGCATGGGATGTGTTTCCATTTGTTGGTATTGTCTTCACTTTCTCTCATGAGTGTCTTGTAGTTTTCAGAGTATAGGTTTTTCACTTCCTTGGTTAGGTTTATTCCTAGGTATTTTATTCTTTTTGATGCAACTGTAAGTGGAATTGTTTTCCTGATTTCTCTTTCTGCTAGTTCATTGTTAGTGTATACGGATACAATAGATTTCTGTGTATTAATTTTGTATCCTGCAACTTTGCTGAATTCAGATATTAGATCTAGTAGTTTTGGTGTGGATTCTTTAGGGTTTTTTATGTACAATATCATGTCATCTGCAAACAGGAACAGTTTAACTTCTTCTTTGCTAATCTGGATGCCTTTCATATTTTTGTGTTTTCTGATTGCCATAGCCAGGACCTCCAGTACTATGTTGAATAGAAGTGGGGAGAGTGGGCATCCTTGTCTTGTTCCCAATCTTAAAGGAAAAGCTTTCAGCTTCTCGCTGTTAAGTATAATGTTGGCTGTGGGTTTGTCATATATGGCCTTTATTATGTTGAGGTACTTGCCCTCTGACCCATTTTGTTGAGAGTTTTTATCAATGGATGGATGTTGAATTTTGTCAAAAGCTTTTTCAGCATCTATGGAGATGATCATGTGGTTTTTGTCCTTCTTTTTGTTGATGTGGTGGATGATGTTGATGTATTTTCGAATGTTGTACCATCCTTAAATCTCTGGGATGAATCCCACTTGATCATGATGGGTGATCTTTTTGATGTATTTTTGAATTCGGTTTGCTAATGTTTTTTTGAATATTTTTGCATCTATGTTCATCAGGAATATTGGTCTGTAGTTTTCTTTTTTGTGGTGTCTTTGCCTGATTTTGGTATTAGAGTGATGCTGGCCTCATAGAATGGTTTGGAAGTATTCCCTCTTCTTCTACTCTTTGGAAAACTTTAAGGAGGATGGGTATTAGGTCTTCACTAAATGTTTGATAAAATTCAGCAGTGAAGCCATCTGGTCCAGGAGTTTTGTTCTTAGGTAGTTTTTTGATTACCAGTTCAATTTCATTGCTGATAATTGGTCTGTTCAGATATCCTGTTTCTTTCTGTGTCAGCCTTGGAAGGTTGTATTTTTCTAGACAGTTGTCCATTTCTTCTAAGTTAATCCAGTTTGTTTTTATAGTATTCTCTCATAATTCTTCGTATTTCTGTGGTGTCCGTAGTGATTTTTCCTTTTTGGTTCTGAATCTATTTATCTGTGTAGACTTTCTGTTTTCTTGATTAAGTCTGGCTAGAGGTTTATCTATTTTGTTTATTTTCTCGAAGAACCAGCTCTTGCTTTCATTGATTCTTTCTATTGTTTTTTATTTTCTGGATTTTATTTCTGCTCTAATCTTTTATGTCCCTTCTACTGACTTTGTGCCTCATTTGTTCTTCTTTTTCTAGTTTCGTTAATTGTGAGTTTAGACTGCTCATGTGGGATTGTTCTTCTTTCCTGAGGTAGGCCTGTATTGCAATATACTTTCCTCTTTGCACGGCCTTTGCTGCGTCCCACAGATTTTGTGGTGTTGAATTATTGTTGTCATTTGTCTCCATATATTGCTTGATCTCTGTTTTTATTTGGTCATTGATTCATTGGTTATTTAGGAGCATGTTGTGAAGCCTCCATGTGTTTGTGGGATTTTTCATTTTCTTAGTGTAATTTATTTCTAGTTTCATACCTTTGTGGTCCCGAGAAACTGGTTGGTACAATTTCAATCTTTTTGAATTTACTGAGGCTCTTTTTGTGGCCTAGTATATGATCTATTCTTGAAAATGTTCCATGTGCTCTTGAGAAGAATGTGTATCCTGTTGCTTTTGGGTGTAAAGTTTTGTAGATGTCTGTTAGGTCCATCTGTTCTAATGTGTTGTTCAGTGCCTCTGTCTCCTTACTTATTTTCTGTCTGGTTGATCTGTCCTTTGGAGTGAGTGCAGTATTGAAGTCTCCTAGAATGAATGCATTCTATTTCCCCTTTTAATTCTGTTAGTATTAGTTTCATATATGTAGGTCCTCCTGTGTTCGGCACATAGATATTTATAATGGTTATATCTTGTTGGATTGACCCCTTAATCATTATGTGATGTCCTTCTTGTCTCTTGTGTCTTTCTTTGTTTTGAAGTCTATTTTGTCTGATACAAGTACTGCAACTCCTGCTTTTTTTCTCCCTATTAGTTGCATGAAATACCTTTTTCCATCCCTTCACTTTTAGTCTGTGTATGTCTTTGGTTTTAAAGTGAGTCTCTTGTAGGCAGCATATAGATGGGTCTTGTTTTTTTATCTATTCAGTGACTCTATGTCTTTCAGTTGGTGCATTCAGTCCATTTACATTTAGGGTGATTATTGATAGGCATGTACTTATTGCCATTGCAGGCTTTTGATTCGTGGTAACCAAAGGTTCAAGGTTAACTTCCTTACTATCTAAGAGTCTAACTTAACTCACTTAATATGCCATAACAAACACAATCTAAAGGTTCTTTTTTCTCCTCCTTTTTCTTCCTCCTCCATTCTTTATATATATATTAGGTATCATATTCTGTAGTCTTTGTCCCTTGATTGACTTTGGGGATAGTTGATTTAATTTTGCATTTGCTTAGCAATTAGCTGTTCTACTTTCTTTACTGTGGTTTTATTACCTCTGGTGACAGCTATTAAGCCTTAGGAATACTTCCATCTGTATCAGTCCCTCCAGAATACACTGTAGAGATGGTTTGTGGGAGGTAAATTCTCTCAGCTTTTGCTTATCTGGAAATTGTTTAATCCGTCCTTCAAATTTAAATGATAATCTTGCCGGATAAAGTAGTCTTGGTTCAAGGCCCTTCTGCTTCATTGCATTAAATACATCATGCCACACTCCCTTCTGGCCTGTAAGGTTTCTGTTGAGAAGTCTGATAAATAGCCTGATGGGCTTTCCTGTGTATATGATCTTATTTCTCTCTCTGGCTGCTTAACTTTCTGTCCCTTTCTCTCTCTCTTCTGGTACCCCTATAATGCGAATATTGTTCTATTTGGATTGGTCACACAGTTCTCTCAATATTATTTCATTCTTAGAGATCCTTTTTTCTCTGTGCCTCAGCTTTTTTGTATTCCTGTTCTCTAATTTCTCTTTCATTTGTTGTCTCCTCCACCATATCTAATCTGCTTTTAATACCCTCCATTGTGCTCTTCAACGATTGGATCTCTGACTGGAATTCCTTCCTGAGTTCTTGAATATTTTTCTGTACCTCCAGGAGCATGTTAATGATTTTTATTTTGAAATCCCTTGGAGGAAGATTCATGAATTCGATTTCATTTGAATCTTGTTCAGGGGTTGTATTCATAATTTTACTTTGAACCAGGTTTCTTTGGTGTTTCATATTTGTCTGTGGCACCCTCTAGTGTCCAGAAACTCTACTCTTTGGAGCTGCTTAGTCCCTGAAGCAATGTTGGGTGTTGCAGAGGAGCTGTATTGGACCCTGGGGGGAGAAAAGAGCTGTTTTCTTCTTCCCGGCTGCTATGCCTGGCTCCATTACCAGAACCAGTGGGCAGAGCACACAGGTATAAGCCTCTATTAATACTTTGCATTTGTAGTTGCTGTAGATGGGGCTTCCCTCTGGCTGGCCTAATGCCGGGGTAGGGTTTGCCGGTTTGCAAGCCACATGGGCCTGGCCGGGAGAAAGGCACAGTAGGCTGTGTATCATGGAGGAGGTCCTTGGAACTGTGTAGCCAGCCAGAGAGCTGGAGCTTTTGAAGATCGAGAAAGTTCCCAACCTGCTGGGCAGAGTGCACCTGGACAATTTTGTCTGCCTGTCCTTTCTCCTGAGCAGTAAGCTCTGTGCAGTCCTTGCCTCTTTAGCGGCCTTGTTGCTGTTAGGAAATCTCAGACTGCCTACCTTTCTTTTGTCCCAGAGCAGCCAGATATGGATCCCTGTTTTCCGCAAGTAGCTGGAATCTCAGTCTCTCCAGGTATTCTGCCTGTCTTAGCTCTCCAACCCCCTAATCACGAGAGTACCATGAAAGCACCATGAAATATAGGTTTGTATTCCCAGACCAGATCTCTGGAGTTAGGTATTCAGCAATCCCAGGCCTCCACTCCCTCCCCACTCTGTTTCTCTCCCCCCCCCGACCCTGTGAGCTGGGGTTGGGGAAGGGCTTTGGTACGTGACCCTTTTCTGTGAGGTTTGTTCTTTTCTCCAGGAGTATGCAGTTTCGTGCATCCTCTTTCGTGTTTCTCTTTCAGGATTAGTTGTATTAATTATATTTTCATATTATATGCGGTTTTAGGAGGAAGCCTCTGTCTCACCTCTCACAAGGCCATCATTAATCCCATCTGGTTCCGCTCACATAGTGTCTTGCAAAGCAAAGCACTGACGCTGGTGCAGTGAAAGAAAGGGGGAGTTCCTGCAGGGTGCTCATTAGTGAGAACAGGTGGCTCTAGCTCAAGGTCCTGAATGCTTTGGGGGTTTAAAAAAAAAAACCAAGTGTTTTTAAAGGTAGAGTCCTGGGGAAGGACTGTAGGCCCTGTGCTGTGCTCAGCTTGTGCTCATTCTTCTGACTGGTCCCCTAACATTTTCTTGTGTCAGTTTGATTATGATTTTTTGAATTGTTTACAAATGGTCACATGATTTCCTCAATCAATACACAATAATTTCCATGATTACTTTTCAGTTTTTGAATAGATGGTTGCAGTGGTAAAATGTTTATATTTTTGGTAGCTCTTAAGGATAGGTTCCTGGAAGTGAAGTTGTTTGGTCAAAAGGGGAGTATTTTTTACAATCAGTTGTTTGACATAAATTTTTTTTCTCCTGTATCATTAGCACCATCAGGAAAAATAATGATTTTTCTCATCATTCTATTCCTATTATTTCTGCTTTGCATTTTAATGGTAATTTGAAAAGGAGTAGTTGCATTCACTATTTTAATAGGTATTTCTATTGTAATGAGAACATTGGAAATAGGTTTAAGAAATGAGATCTGAGTGAGAGTATTGATATAAATGTACTAGTAAGTTTGCATATGTTGTTAATCTCCCTTTGTACAGTTAGCAGAAGTGACCTTTAAGTTAATTCAGCTGATACTAATTCCTCTTCTTATAGCAGTAACCCTTTTCTGTGAAGTGATCTTCCTCACTTCTTCACCCATGCATTTTGAATAATAGTTACTCTTTTCCAACATAATATTATTTTGTTTGGCTATCCATTACCTATCCTTTTGCCTCAGCTGGGAGCACCTGCAGCCCCCAATCCTTTTGAGCTCAGTGATATACAGTGGCATGGCCACATGATTCATTCAGACTGGAAGCTTTTTCCTTTCTGGTAGCAGAGGGGAAGGTATGAATCTGATGTTGCCAACTGCACGTCTCCTGCCTATGGAAGAGTATGGACAGGCAGAGAAAAGCAAAAACATAGAGGATGTGTGTATTACAATTCTAACAAGTTTCAGTTCTTTAGTTCTTAAGAACTGTGTTGACTTTTGCCTTCTTCAGGCTTGATGATTTAGCTGATGTTTTAATTCTGGAGATAGTATATGTTACTTTAAGAAAGACTTTTCTGGCTTTAGAGTTAAGCATCCTGTCTTAATGTACTTGTAATACAAACTTGAATGCAAACATTGTAACATTGAATTCACCCATTTGTAGAACACAATGCTAGTTAGCTCCATGTTATATAGCAGTTACAAAAATGAGGGTAGAATAATTTTTGTTTGTCACAAGTCGTTCCAATGCAGTATGTGAAATGGGCATGTAGGTGATGATCACAGTCAGGTGAGAAACATTTCTACAGATAACCTTGAAGGCTGAAGAAGCATTTGCATAGCAGACAGAACAGCTCAACCATGTTTGTCTATTTTTGACACATGGAGTCATTAGTTACTTCCAGGGTTTGGATTTTAAATTATTCTGTGTCACTTGTTATTTTGCTCATAAATAGTAGGTATTTAACAAATACTAGTTTGGGGTAGAAATAAGGAGATTTACTTCCTTGGCACTTTATTTTACTGAAGGGTTCATGAAAAGATGATTGGCAATAGCATGGTTTAAATGGGCTATGTAGCAAGGTGGACTGGATTGTGCTACAGTAACAAATAGCTCCTAAGTATTAGTATATTAAAACAGTGTAGCCAATAGAAAACATGTCCATCCTGGGTTAACTGTAGGCTCTGCTTCATGTTACACATTTAGGTATTCAGGTGTTATTGTTGTGGCAAGAGAATAGGGTGAATTTGACCAGAGCAAGTTATATGGCTGCATATAACTTCCATATGGTTTGGTAAATATCATCCTATTGTGTCTGGAAAGAAGAGAAATAAAATATTTGTAAGCAGCATATTATAGCTAAGCAGTACGTTATAGCTATCATAGTCTGTTGAAGCATTTTTTTATTCTTACTCCCGTATCTACAACAGACTGTTTCCTTAAATTCTACATAGTGCAACATAGCCATGGGTATTAGCGTTCTTTTCATTATTCTACTTAACTAACAAGCATGGACACTTTTAAAAAAATACCCTTTTATGTTGCTTCTATCTCTTACTTTAATCCCTGCCTTTGCTCAGGTAGATGGAAGTTCAAGCTTTATCGTCTTTGGGAGGAAGAGAATGTTAAGGGGAGTCATGGTGTGATGTGAAAATGATTTCATTGTTTCTTACAACTAAATTGAAAGCACTTCTATAAACAATTTATGCGTGAGTTGGCCAGATTACTGGTAACTCGATCCTTTCAGTAATGGTGAATCTTACTGCTGTAACTATGCACCTTGAGTGTTAGCCACAGAACCACATGTACACATACTTTGACTTTTGTGGCTACTTTGGGAACACTGAGGAGGCTAGTCTGTCCCATCAGGCCTTGGCACTGGAAGGCAAGACTTACAGCATTGTGTTAAATAGTGGCATGTTTGCCTTGGTCTAAAGCAAACAGAAGCAGCTTTTTTATATTTGGAAGTTGGGCACATTAGATGTGTTTTGTAATTTTCTTTGTAGTATGTATTTCTTTAGTCAGATAAGAGATTTTTCTCCAGAAGTCACATCGTAAGCATGTTGAAACCTGTGTCAGCTGCCATAGATGATTTCACTTCTTTAACTGACATTTGCTCTGATTCTTCTGCCCCTCTTTTACAAGTGCTTTCTCAGCCTCAAAATGCTTTCCAAGGAGAGTATCAGTGTGACTAAAAAAATTAACATATACAAATGATTCAATAATTGAACTTCAAGTTTAGTATCACATATGGAAGGCTGTGCTTTGGTAATATGGAAAGCAAAAGAAAGCAGAAAGGCTCCGTTTTAGAAGATTGAAAGAAAAAACATGGTATTTCCTTCCATTTTTCATACGGCCATTTATTTTGTCATTATATAATTAGGGACAGAAATACCAGCATGGATAGGAAAAATTTATTAATTGTAGATGCAGGCCTTTTATGATGACCATTGAGCCCCTAGAGTAGCTGCAGGGTTTCAGATTTAGGGGCGCAATACCTTTTCTCAGCCTCACCTTTCCTGCCTAGACGCTGTGTGGTTTTGGGCAAGCCTCATTTCCTACATCTTTAAAAGGAAACTATACCTGTCTTGGGTGTCATTTGAGAATAAGTTGGATAATGTACTTAATAACATAATGCTTATCACATAATCACATCTTTAAAAGTTTATTCTGTGGTCATCTTAAGTTTTCATTCAGGTATTTAATAAAGACAGTGTAGTTCGTGAAATAGTACTGCATCACAAATCATCACTAATCTCTAATTTGTTTTTGATTATCTTGGTGTTTATACTCCTTATTCAACTACTTTATTTGTGAAATGTGGGGATTAAAGTAAATTGAGCTGTAAGGGTCCTTTTTGGGGACAATTTGCCGTGGTTTTGGTTAAATTCAATCCCTCTGTCTTTTTTTAACACAGTAAGTATAAGCATTGTAGTTTACTCACCATATACCCAGACTGTTGAACATACTTGCTTCATTGCTGGTAGTTCTGTCAATCTCTTAATCACAAACTACTATGAAGGACAAATCTAGATCCTTCCACAAGGCATTTAGGCCTCTTTCAACCTTGTTTCCTAATGTACCTCTTTGCTCAGGGAAAATTGTATCATTTGCCAAGGTGCCATGTGGGTTTCATAATTTCCTGCCTCTCCTTTTCCTATAGAGTTGGCCCTTAAGCAACATGGATTTGAACTGCAAAGGTCAGCTTTTACATGGGTTATTCTTTTTTTTTTTTCCAATAAATACATTGGAAATTTTTCTTGAAATGTGATAATTTGAAAAAACATTTTCTTCTCTCTGGCTTTCTTTATTATAAGAATACAGTATATAATATAGTATACAAAATATGTGTTAATTATTTATGTCAGTAGGCTATTGGTAGTTAAGTTTTGGGGGAGTCAAAGTTACACATGGTTTCATCTGGGGTCAAGGGTCAACTGTGCTCTCCTTTTGACTGGAATGCTCTTTTTCCTCAGCTTCTCATCCTTCACGGTATTGTTTAAATGCCATGTGGATTATAAAGCCTGTGTTTTCCTACTAGAAGTAGTCTCTCCCTTCATTGGGAACTTTGTAGCACCTGTTCAGTACTGTATGAGATTCTAACCTCTTTGAGGACAGGAACTAGACCGGTGTTACCATATTTACTTGGCCTTGCTGTGATTTGCATATATTTGAGTTAGACAAACCTAACAAATCTGTTAAAATGAGTAGCTTGATGCAGTAGGTTTCAACTCGTTATCAGGCCCTGTGCTCCCACTCTGTAATGTTATCACACAATGTAAATACCTTTATTATGATGCCCCTTTAGTATCTTGAGGTAAATTCAGAAATACATTAATTACCTGCCTTAAATAGTTTAGAAAATACCTGTTTAATTTTTTAAAATAATTTATTTTGGTATCATTATTCTACAATTACATGTGTAATATTATGGTTATTAAACTACCCCCTTCATCAGGTCCCCCCCACCAACCCCATTACAGTCACTGTCCATCAGCATAGTAGAATCACTACTTGTCTTCTCTGAGTTGTACTGCCCTCCCCGTGCCCCCCCAACATTACATCTGCTAATCGTAATGCCCCTTTTCCCCCCTTATCCGTCCCTTCCCACCCATCTTCCCCAGTCCCTTTCCCTTTGGTAACTATTAGTCCGTTCCTGGGTTCTGTGAGTCTGCTGCTGTTTTGCTCCTTCAGTTTTTTTCTTTGTTCTTATGCTCCACATATGAGTGAAATCATTTGATACTTGTCTTTTTCGGCTTGGCTTATTTCACTGAGCATAATACCCTCAGGCTCCATCCATGTTGTTGCAAATGGTAGGATTTGTTTTCTTCTTATGGCTGAATAATATTCCATTGTGTATAAGTACCACATCTTCTTTATCCATTCATCTACTGATGGACACTTAGGCTGCTTCCATTTCTTGGCTATTGTAAATAGTGCTGCGATAAACATAGGGGTGCATATGTCTTTTTCAAATTGGGCTCTGCATTCTTAGGGTAAATTCCTAGGAGTGGGATTCCTGGGTCAAATGGTATTTGTATTTTGAGTTTTTTGAGGAACCTCCATACTGCTTTCCACAATGGTTGAACTAATTTGTATTCCCACCAGCAGTGTAGGAGGGTTCCCCTTTCTCCACATCCTCGCCAACATTTGTTGTTTGTGTTTTGGATGTTGGCCATCCTCACTGGTGTGAGGTGATATCTCACTGTGGTTTTAATTTGCATTTTTCTGATGATTAGGGATGTGGAGCATCTTTTCATGTGCCTGTTGGCCATCTGAATTTCTTCTTGAGAGAAGTGTCTATTCATGTCCTCTGCCCATTTCTTAATTGGATTATTTGCTTTTTGTTTGTTAAGGTGCATGAGTTCTTTATATATTTTGGATGTCAACCCTTTATCAGATACATCATTTATGAATGCATTCTCCCATACTGTAGGATGTCTTTTTGTTCTACTGATGGTGTCCTTTGCTGTACAGAAGCTATTCAGCTTGATATGGTCCCAGTTACTCATTTTTGCTTTTGTTTCCCTAGCCCGGGGAGATATGTTCATGAAGGAGTCGCTCATGTTTATGTCCAAGAGATTTTTGCCTATGTTTTTTTCTAAGAGTTTTATGGTTTCATGACTTACATTCAGGTCTTTGATCTACCTTGAGTTTACCTTGTGTATGGGGCTAGACAGTAGTCCAGTTTCATTCTCTTACATGTAGCTGTCCAGTTTTTCCAACACCAGCTGCTGAAGAGGCTGTCATCTCCCCATTGTATATCCAAGGCTCCTTTATCAAATATTAATTGACTGTGTATGTTTGGTTAATGTTTGGATTTTCTATTCTGTTCCACTGGTCTGTGGGTCTGTTTTTGTCCCAATACCAAATTTCTTGATTACTGTGGCTTTGTAGTAGAGCTTGAAGTCAGGGAGCGTAATTCCCCCTGTTTTATTCCTCCTTCTCAGGATTGCTTTGGCTAATCAGGGTCTTTTGTGGTTCCATATGAATTTTAGAATTATTTGTTCCAGTTCATTGAAGAAAGCTGTTGGTAGTTTGATAGGGATTGCGTTGATCTGTAGATTGCTTTAGGTAGTATAGCCATTTTGACAATATTCTTCCTGGCCAAGAGCATGGGATGCATTTCCATTTGTTAGTGTCCTCTTTAATTTCTCTTAGGAGTGTCTTGTAGTTTTCAGAGTACAGGTCTTTCACTTCCTTCATTAGGTTTATTCCTAGGTACTTTATTCTTTTTGATGCAGTTGTGAATGGAATTGTTTTTCTGATTTCTCTTTCTATTAGTTCATCATTAGTGTATAGGAAAGCAACAGATTTCTGTGTGTTAATTTTGTATCCTGCAACTTTGCTGAATTCAGATATGAGTTCTAGTAGTTTTGGAGTGGAGTCTTTAGGGTTTTTTATGTACAGTATCATGTCATCTGCAAATAGTGACAATTTGACTTCTTCTTTACCAATCTGGATGCCTTGTATGTCTTTGTTTTGTCTGATTGACGTGGCTAGGACCTCCAGTACTATGTTGAATAACAGTGGGGAGAGTGGGCATCCCTGTCTTGTTCCCGATCTTAGATGAAAAGCTTTCAGCTTCTTGCTATTAAGTATGATGTTAGCTGTGGGTTTGTCATATATGGCCTTTATGATGTTGAGGTACTTGCCGTCTATACCCATTTTGTTGAGAGTTTTAATCAGGAATGGATGCTGAATTTTGTCAAATGCTTTTTCAGCATCTATGGAGATGATCATGTGGTTTTTGTTCTTCTTTTTGTTGATGTGGTGGATGATGTTGATGGATTTTCGAATGTTGTACCATCCTTGCATCCCTGGGATGAATCCCACTTGATCATGGTGTATGATCCTCTTGATGTATTTTTGAATTCGGTTTGCTAATATTTTGTTGAGTATTTTTGCATCTACGTTCATCAGGGATATTGGTCTGTAATTTTCTTTTTTGGTGAGGTCTTTGCCCGGTTTTGGTATTAGAGTGATGCTGGCTTCATAGAATGAGTTTGGAAGTATTCCCTCCTCTTCTATTTTTTGGAAAACTTTAAGGAGAATGGGTGTTATTTCTTCTCTATATGTCTGGTAGAATTCAGAGGTGAATCCATCAGGTCCGGGGTTTTGTTCTTGGGTAGTTTTTTGATTACCGATTCAATTTCGTTGCTGGTGATTGGTCTGTTTAGTTTTTCTGTTTCTTGCTTGGTCAGTCTTGGAAGGTTGTATTTTTCTAAGAAGTTGTCCATTTCTTCTTGGTTTTCCAGTTTGTTAGCATATAGATTCTCATAATACTCTCTTATAAATTTCTGTATTTCTGTGGGGTCTGTTGTTACTTTTCCTTTCTCATTACTGATTCTGTTTATGTGTGTAGACTCTCTTTTTCTCTTAATGATTCTGGCTAGGGGAATTATCTATTTTTTTTATTTTTTCAAAGAAGCAGCTCTTGGTTTCATTGATTTTTTTTTTCTATTGTTTTATTCTTCTCAATTTTATTTATTTCTTCTCTGATCTTTATTATGTCCCTCCTTCTGGTGACTTTCGGTCTCATTTGTTCTTCTTTTTCAAATTTCAGTAATTGTGTCTTTAGACTATTCATTTGGGAATGTTCTTCCTTCTTTAAATAGGCCTGGATTGCAATATACTTTCCTCTTAGAACTGCCTTTGCTGCATCCCACAGAAGTTGTGGCTTTGTGTTGTTGTTGTCATTAGTCTCCATATATATATTCTTTGATTTCTGTTTTGATTTGGTTGTTAACCCATTGATTAATTAGGGGAATGTTGTTAAGTCTCCATGTATTTGTGAGCCTTTTTGTTTTCTTCCTAAAATTTATTTCTAGTTTTATACCTTTGTGATCTGAGAAGTTGGTTATTAGGATTTCAGTATTTTTTAATTTACTGAGGTTCTTTTTGTGGCCTAGTATGTGGTCTATTTTGGAAAATGTTCCATGTGCACTTGAGAAGAATGTGTATCCTGCTGCTTTTGGGTGCAGAGTTCTGTAGATGTCTGTTAGGTCCATCTGTTCTAGTGTGTTGTTCAGTGCCTCTGTGTCTTTACTTATTTTCTGTCTGGTTGATCTGTCCTTTGGAGTGAGTGATGTGTTGAAGTCTCCTAAAATGAATGCATTGCCGTCTCCTCCTTTAATTCTGTTAGTATTTGTTTCACCTATGCTGACGTTCCTCTGTTGGGTGCATATATATTTATAATGGTTATATCCTCTTGCTGGACTGACCCCTTTATCATTATGTAATGTCCTTCTTTATCTCTTGCTACTTTCTTCGTTTTGAAGTCTGTTTTTTCTGATACAAGTACTACAACACCTGCTTTTTTCTCTTTGTTGTTTGCATGAAATATCTTTTTCCATCCCTTCACGTTTAGTCTGTGTATATCTTTGGGTTTGAGGTGAGTCTCTTGTAGGCAGCATATAGATGGGTCTTTCTTTTTTATCCATTCTATTACTCTGTGTCTTTTGATTGGTGCAATCAGTCCATTTACATTTTGGGTGATTATCGATAGATATGTACTTATTGCCATTGCTGGCTTTAGATTCGTGGTTACCAAAGGTTCAAGGGTTGCTTCTTTACTATCTAACAATCTAACTTAACTTTCTTGTTAAGTTATTGTAAACAGCGTCTGATGTTTCTTTATTTCTCTCCCTTGTTATTCTTCATCCTCCATTCTTTATATACTATGTGTTTTATTCTTTGCCTTTAGTTAGTATTTGGATGGTCTCCTTTCTTTGCTATGATTTTATTTTCTCTGGTGACATCTTTTTAGCCTTAGGGGTGCTTCCCTCTAGAGCAGTCCATTTAAGACATCATGTAGTGGTGGTTTATGAGAGGCAAACTCTCTCAACTTTTGTTTGTCTGGAAATTGTTTAATCCCTCCGTCATATTTAAATGATAATTGTGCTGGATACAATATTCTTGGTTCGAGGCCCTTCTGTTTCCTAACTTTAAATATATCATGCCATTCTCTTCTGGCCTGTAAGGTTTCTGTTGAGAAGTCTGATGATAGTCTGATGGGTTTTTCCTTTGTAGGTGATCTTTTTTCTCTCTCTACCTGCCTTTAATACTCTGTCTTTCTCTTTGATCTTTGCCATTTTAATTATTATGTGCCTTGGTGTTGTCTTCCTTGGGTCCCTTGTGTTGGGAGATCTGTGGGCTTACGTGGACTGCGAGACTATTTCCTTCCCCAGCATGGGAAAGTTTTCAGCAATTATTTCTTCAAAGACACTTTGTATCCCTTTTTCTCTCTCTTCTTCCTCTGGTACTCCTATAATGTGAATATTGTTCCAGTTGGATTGGTCACACAGTTCTCTTAATATTCTTTCATTCCTAGAGATCCTTTTATCTCTCTCTGCCTCAGCTTCTCTGTATTCCTGTTCTTTGATTTCTATTCCATTAACAGTCTCTTGCATCTCATCCAGTTTGCTGTTAAGCCCGTCAATCGCTTGTCTGATTTCTGCATTGTCTTTCCTCACTTCCCTCACTTCCTCCCTCAGCTCTTGCACATTTCTCTGTAGATCCATCAGCATGGTTATGTCTTTTGTTCTGAATTCTTTTTCAGGAAGACTGTGCATTTCCATCTCACCAGGCTCCCTCTCTGGGGTTGTCTGGTTGATCTTATTCTGGACCATATTCCTTTGTCGTTTCATGGCTATGGAAGTGGTCGCTGGTAGTTGCCATGTATGTCAGCTGGGCTCTTTAAGATTAAAAAGAAAAAGAGAAAGAAAAAAAGAAATAAAAGAAAACAGAAAGAGAAGAAAAAACAAAAACAAAACCAACAACAACAAAAACGCCCACCAGGGGTAGATTCTGTGGGGATGCTGTAGGTGGCGCTGTTACTCCACTGTTGCGCTCCGCAGGGCTCTTTATAGCTCTGGCCGGGGTGGGAACGAATGGGAGGCTGTTGATCTTTGTGGGAAGTGTAAGTGCGGCCACCCTTTCCCAGTCGCCAGCTAAGGGGTCCGAAAGTCCCCAGGACTGCCAGCCTGCTGGGCTGAGTGTGCCTGGGCGATCCTTCTCCTCCACTGGGCTCCTGTTTCTTTAAGACTGCTGAAAAAAGCGAGTGGTTTTTTTTTCCTTCCCGAGAGCTGGCTGCAAGCACCCTGGCGCGTTCCCCACTGAGATCCTACACCCTCTGTCTCTCCAGTCTCCGCTATACCATGCGATGTGTGTCAGCGCTCCCCGCGCAGATCACCAGGGCTGATTATTTCGCGGGGTGTACTTCCACTCCCTCCTGGCTCTGAATCCTCTCCTCCCGCCGGTGCGCTGGGGTGTGTGAGTGTTCGGGTCCTGCTGGGTCACAGCTCCGTATCTAACCCGCCTCGCGGGGTGCTGTGTCCTTTCAGGTGTAGCTGCACGCTGTGCGCTCTCCTGTGTATTCTGGTCTCTGTTTTAGGAATAGTTGTATTTGCTGTATTTTCATAAATATATGTGGTTTTGGGAGGAGATTTCTGCCGCCCTGCTCACGCCGCCATCTTCCCAAAAGTCCAGTACCTGTTTAATTTACAAACTTTTTACAAAGATAAAAATAAGCAAGTAAAAGGAAAACAATAATGAAATAAACATCTCAGGTAAATGCTTGGGGATGCTGGCAGAAGTTGATGGTGTTTTCAGATGCTTGTATTTATATTTGAAGTCATTGAATGTGGCAGCTTATCAGAACAGACTTAAATGCTGTAAGCAGCGCATTTTCATTGTCGACTTTTTCAAAATGACGCATAGCTCTTAGTAAAGCTGCCAAACAAATACTATCTTTTATCAATTCCTGTGCATTCCTGGAAAACTTAATGTTTATAAAAACCATGCAAAACAAGTCTAAACTGAAAAATAAGTACGTTTTACCTATGTCAACCAAGTTTTTTCATAAGGTCTTCATGTATTACTAAGGCTGTTTGAAGTATTTGGGTCATGGGACAGTTTTTCATTTTGTCTGACTGTTCTATGTGTGGCATGACATCTTCTGTCTTTCGTCTATGCCTACTAAATACCAGTAGCACTGGTCCCTAAGCATGTTTTCAAAATGCTCCCTGGTGAAAGAACCACTGATCTTTAAGAACATTGCTTTATAGGATAAGTAGTTTTTTACTCTAAATTACAGAATAATTTGGGCTAGCATTTTCCCGTAACTAAACATAGGGAAATTGATTAAACTACATCAGCTTCTGTTTTATGGTTGAAATGGGAAAACAATAAATTTTACAGAGAACATTAGTGGGTTTTATGTTTCTAAACTGTTTAAACAAACATTCCACCTTGATTGTTGAAAATCCATAGCATATTTAAAACATGTGTTTTAGAGCATTATAAACAGCATTTGCTTTTTAGAAGACAAAATTATAATGTTATGATTGTGTATACAAAAGCATGAAGTGTGTATGTCTATATGCACATGCACAAATTTGGATTTTTAATTAAGCCCCACATCATCTATGTTTGGTAATATGTACATGTGTTTGACTTGGAATATATCTGTTACAGAAATAAAATTTAAGACAAGTAATATAAGATCTTAGCTACTTGTAACTATCTACTTTTTCTCATTTTGGTCTTTTATGAAATGTTTTGGTCTTTTTTAGAGATCCTCTGTACTAGAGATGGTTTTTAATCCTTTGGGCTACTAATGATTTTACTAAATAGCCACAAAGTAAATTAAATTATCTAGAAAGTATAGTCACTAGGAGTTGATAAAGTCAGTAAGATGCATTTGAGATTTGTTTTCAAGTTAATCTTGAAAAGCACAACTCAGACTTGATCATCGTCAGTTTTGTTAGAGTTCTGTTTCTTTTACTGTGATGTGGCCTTTGGTAAGTAAAAATGCTATCAGTGTAACATGGAAGTAGTGTGGTTCATAGACACTTTTTCCTACAGTGTTAATATAGGAACTAAAATGGACAGACCTTTCTTTCAGTTAGAGAGGGTGACTTGGTAATCTATGAAGATCTCATGAAAAAATCAAAATATTGCATAAATGACTTAAAGAAATCATTTAGTGAAAGAATTAACTAGTTCACTGGCTTCCAGAGCCACTATATTTTGCAGTGTTGAACATGATAAGGAAGGTCAAAACCATTTACTCTTTTATTTAAGGGGGGGAAAAATAACAAAGGAGAGTGTCCTCCAGAATTATATGTTTAATTTTGTTGAAGCTGGTCTTAAAATCTCCTTTAATTGTACATTTTTTAAAGATAAAGTACAAAAATAAGACTAAAAAGTGAGTCAACTGTAAGTGGTACAAATGTTAGTAGAAGCTTTATCTTTTATTAAAATTGGTGATGTTTCTGTCACGCTCATTACAAAATAACATAGGTTTGAGGTTTGAGTGCTCTGTGCCCAGTCTTACTTTCACCATTAGCCCAGTTATTTTTAATGGGTGATTTTACATAAAGTAGTTTTTTTTTCATGCAATTTTTTGATTCTTCATCCTCTGAGAAACACTCATAGGATGATCGAGAAGCTCCTGAACACATACCCACCCACCTATACTTGGATTATAATTTACTAAATGGGCGCATTCTGGTGCTACATAAACAAGTTTGTCATGAATTTTACTGTTACTTGCAAATTTGATTTTATAGAGGATATAAGTTTTACTGGGTCTTAAGGAGATTATGCTTTTTTTTTTAATTGAAGTATCGATATACAATCATGTTAATTTCAAATGCCCCACACAGTGATTCGACAGTTACATATTATTAAATCCTCACCTCCACTAGTGCAGTTACTATCTGTCAACATAGGAAGATGTTACAGAATCATTGCCTGTATTGAAAGAGATTATGCTTTTTAATAAAAATATTGAGCATTAGGGTCTGATAAATGAGGGAGTTGGTTAAATGAACTAAAAAAGAGTCATCAAGGATTATTTAGGCACTGAATATGGTGATATTGGCAATTCTAGATCGGATTTTATTTTATGGAGATTTTATTTTATACTATTCTGAGCATGAATAATTTATAAAAGAGCATAATAAAACAGGACACTTTTTCCCCCTTCGGGAAGCCCATACTGTTAATTTTATGGTAATGTGTCTGTCCACCCACTCTTGTCTTCTCCACGGATTGGAAAACCACCACCCATGAACCAAATCCAGCGTCTTGTCTGTTCTTGTAAATAAAAATTTGATTGGAACATAGGTATACCGATTTGTTTATATATTGTTTACACATGCTTTTGTGCCCACAAAGCTGGAAGTATTTACCCCTTACAGAAAATGTGTTAAGTCGGTGCTAAACAATAGGTGGAAGGATAGTAATCAGTATTTTACAATATATTGAAGTATGTATTAACCAGTCTTTAGGGAGAGTATCACACTTAATAATTTTAGGAAAGGTAGAATCAGGTCATTGTGGGCATTATTGGATTTAAGCCAGTTTTGTGAGCCTCACTTTCTAAGATAATTGGATATTGTTTACTTTAAAAAAATGATATTGAGAGTATACCTGCTAAATTCTTTATTTCATTGAAGGTATTAGTAAGGACTTGAAAAATGCAGGAATAGACTGAGGTGGATATAAAAAGTTAGGTGTGTTTTAACATCAGAGAACAATTTATTTGGATGAAAAAGGAAGACTGCTACAGCTGGATCAACATTAAGTTGATGTTCATAGTTGACAAAGAGAATGAATATTTTTTTTCTTGAGAATTAGGAATATATTATGACTCGTTTTTTTAGGATTAACATCTGAATATTGCTTGAACATACCCCACTGTTTTCTACATTTCAAAAGATAGTTTATTTTATAATGATTTTTAAATTGCAATCAAGGAGTATAGCAAGGACTGTTTTAAATTTTGTAATGAAATGAAGTAGGAATTAGTTAAAACATTACTCCTTAGCAAAGTTTACAAAAGTAAGTATATGTATGAACCTGAATGACATAATTTGTAAATACTGTCGTATGGACATTAAGTTGTATACCCTGAAAACAGAACATTATATCCTCCTTTTCAAAAAAGTAACTATGGAATGATTTGAAAATTTACTCAATCTCTTTTCTTACCAGATCTGATCTTTTTTTTTAGAAATGTAACAAAAACAAAAGCCAATTCCTACAGATTAAATCTCTTCTAATAAACTCATGGATTAAAATAAAATTTTAGTCTGCAGTAGGATAGCTAGGAAAACCAAAAACAAAAATCACAGCGGATAAAAATCTTGCAAGGTTTAGCTTGGACTACACCCAGAGAAAATATAATCTATACATTGAAAAGAATACATTTATTCAATACTAAAGTAAAGACTATAAAGACTAACCTAGAGTTTTTTAGTAGTTGATCTATTCTTAGTCTTTAGAAAGTACATTATGTTACAGGTTAGAACACTAAAAATGAAAACATTACGGATCCAAGAAATATATTTCCTTTCCTTGAAAAATTAATTTCATATCTTCTTTCAAGAATTAAATTCTTTTGGGAAAATGAAAGAAAAAAAGATATGGAGACAAGGAACTTTAGATACTCTTTTTTGAAGAGGTGGTGGAACTTGTATGATATGTTAAGACTGTATGGCATTCTTACAGATTGGATTTCGAATCTTGAAGTTTTCAGTGACTTCTTAGTTCCTTTGGGATGGTGTTCAGAATGAAAGCCTTTAAAAATTATAGGAAACAGCTTTGGTATTAATTAAAAACTTTGTTATTCTCATCAGAATATGCTTTTTTACATTATTACATGAAGGATGGGTGTTGGCTTTGAATTATATTAGTTGCATCTGCTACATTACTATCTCATGTCTATAACACCAGCTTTTCTGGGTATACATTAATGCATGCTTCCTTTTATTACTTATGTAAATCTCTTGTAAGCATTGCTAGAGGTGAAAATGGTCTCTAACAACTGAAAAGTTGCTTTGTGGCCTGCAAACTAGCACTTAGAACAATGCTGACAAAAGGATTTGATGTATTATAAATAGTCCAGTCATGTATCAATAATGGAATCTTTTGAATGTGTTTGGAATATTTTGTCATAAATTATCTCTTTCTCAAGAATTTGGTTTTTGGTATGTTTTCTATTGATCAGTGCTTTAAATTCTTAGCAAATGTCACTCCATTGATTTTATGTAAGCATGTTTATTTGTGATTTAGGGTTTCTAATGATTTTCTGTGTAGAATCAGTTTGAGAATTGATTTCCTTTGCCTGTGCATTTAGTGTGCTAAACTGAATTATAATGTACAATTTGGGAATCAGTATCATAGTAGGGATCACACACTGCCTTTTCTATAAAACTTTTAAGCTATTTTGGTCATATTTTCTATTAGAAGTAGTATTTAGATATGAAGTTTGTAGTTGCTTTTTGCCAAAATTTAGTATATTTCAATGTGTACAGTAAAATTTCTGAAAAATTCATTATTGTTTAAGCATCCATAATACTGCAGTTCAGTTATGACAACTGGTAATAAATCTTAGCTCTTGAGTATTGATAGGGGTTGGTTCTAAGAGGCATATCTTTTGCCAGATTATTTGATAGAACAATAAGTTAATTACAGAAATATTTGGGAAAAAGGTAGGGTCAATAATGAAGAATTGGGAGGTCTTTTTTTTTTTAATGAAAATATATTTCACTTTCAGTATTGTATTTGCATCTCATTTTCCTGATAGATTTCTGTTTTGATTTTCTGCTGACAGGTCACATTTAGGGCAGGCAAAACATAAGGGATATAGCCCTCCTGAGAGTAGAAAATCTAATTCTAAGGCACCCAAAGTGCAGTCTAATACTACTTCTGAACTGTCAAGGGGACACCTTTCTAAAAGGTAAATCTTCACATTGCTTATATATGTTAAAGCACAATTATTAGCATTTGAATCGTTGTGTAATGTTAAAACTTGCCAGGTTAATGTCACATGTTTTCATTATTCTTTGAATGTAACCTTTAGGATTAATTGCTTTTCACGTTTGCAGTGATACCAGTGAAGCCTGCCCTAGGTAGTGTATGTTTTTCCCTTGCTTACAGAGCTGTGAGGCTCTCGTTTTGGCCTTACAAACCATTATAGGCATCTGAAATGCCATTTTACCATTTTTCTTAGTCATTTTTATTGTCAAGCCATAGGTCAATGATTCCTTTTTTTTGTTGTTGTAATTCAGAAGCTTTAATTTCCCACAAATTCTAATGTAAAGAGTATTTTTAATATTGCTCGTATTTTCCTCTCTTTGGCCAATGGTTCTTTTTATTACTATTATTTAAAGAAATTTTTCTGTGGCTTGGTCTGTCCCTACATGGCTGGTACCCAGGAACTAATCCCAGGGAGCCTGGATGCTGAGTCTTCCCACCATGCACAGACGTAGCTGGCTCCTGTGCATTTACCTTCAGACATCAGTCCCCCTCGACTTCTTGGGTAGGGCTTGCCCTAGCCTTCAGGCCAGTGGTTCCCCTGCACTTCGCCACTGCCATCGACAAAGAGGATTGAATGGTGATTACCGGCAGACCCCATAAGGCCTTGCTATTCTTAGGGGCCCCAGGGCATGTCCAGCAATCATAAATCCCAGGTGTCTTCCATTCCAAGGAGCCCCAGTCAGCCCTGGCCAGTGGTTCTTGATGGCTATTTGGTTCCCAGATCATTTGACATGACATGACTAATAGTCTTTGATAGCTTCCTTGGTACATTATATATATATTTTTTGGTATCATTAATATACACTTAAAATAGCAACATTGTGGTTACTAGCTTGGTACATTTCTTGCCCCACATCTGGAATCAGCCTTTTTTCCAAGACTCCTTGGTTCCTTTAGTAGCCTAGAATGCTCACTGCCATAGATTGGTGATTGCTTCCAGGCTAGATCACCAGTTTATTATAAAAAGATACAACTCAGGAACAGCCAGGTGGAAGAGAGGGGAGCTATGGGGGAAGGGGGTAGAGTGTAGAGCTTCTATGCCCTCTCCGGACACTCCATCCACTTTCCCCACATCTCCATGCATTTACTAGCCTGGAAGCTCAGTGATTTCTTTCTAATTAGTAGGAGTCTTTAGAAAGGAATATAACTGAAGATTTGATGATTCTGTAATACAAATTTTTTTCATTTTGAAAGTGCATATATTAATGCTTATTTATTGTAAGCTTTGAAAAAGAAGTTTTATTTGTGAATAAAGCATTGGTATTCTAATTTCAGCTGGTTCTGAACTACTAAGCATTCTTTTTCTTGTATCTTAATTCATGTTTTTTGGTTAGGGGTATTAGTGTCAGCAGCCTTTGGGCTGAAGAATTACCGTGGTCTTTTAATCAAATATTTTACCATCCAAAGTCACACCTGCTGTTTTTCATCAGTTTTGAACCATTGGAAACCTATGTTTATTTAGTATTGGACTTAAATCAGGAAAACTTGAATTTTTTTTTAATGTATTTATGTCCACTGACTTGAGAAGTTAACAGATATTATTTGGCAGGTTTAATAGTGGTGGGCCAATTCTAACTCTCTTCTTGTCTAACTTCTTAGAAGCTGCAGTTCTTCATCTGCTGTCCTAGTTCCACAACCAGAGGATCCAGACAGAGCCAATACTTCAGAAAGGCAAAAAACGGGGCAGGTGCCTAAGAAGGACAATTCTCGAGGAGTGAAACGCAGTGCTAGTCCAGAATACAACAGGACCAATTCTCCTAGCTCTGCAAAAAAACCAAAAGCACTTCAGCATACTGAATCTCCCTCAGAAACGAATAAAACACATAGTAAGTCAAAGAAGAGACATTTAGACCAGGAGCAACAACTGAAATCTGCACAATCGCCATCAACAAGCAAGGCTCATACCAGAAAGAGTGGGGCCACTGGTAGTTCCCGGAGTCAGAAAAGAAAGAGGACAGAGAGTTCTTGTATAAAGAGTGGTTCTGTGTCTGAATCAACTGGTGCTGAAGAGAGATCTGCAAAACCTACCAAGCTGGCTTCAAAATCAGCCACCTCAGCCAAAGCTGGGTGTAGCACCATCACTGATTCTTCTTCTGCCTCTACTTCCTCTTCATCTTCTGCTGTAGCTTCGGCCTCCACGGTGCCACCAGGTGCCAGGGTGAAACAAGGAAAAGACCAGAACAAGTCCAGGCGTTCCCGTTCAGCATCCAGTCCCAGTCCCAGAAGAAGTAGCAGGGAAAAGGAACAGAGTAAAACTGGTGGCTCTTCAAAATTTGATTGGGCTGCTCGTTTCAGCCCTAAAGTTAGCCTTCCTAAAACAAAACTGTCTCTTCCAGGGTCTTCTAAGTCAGAGACATCAAAACCTGGACCTTCTGGATTACAGGCCAAATTAGCAAGTAAGTTTAGGAAAGTTTTTTTTTTTAATTATAGACAATTTCTCTTGTCAAAAGTGATTTATCCTTTCAAGATAGTCAAGTTTGCTTTATTTTTTAATTTTTTTCCCTAGTCTGAGGCAGTCATAGATTTATTAATGTATCTGAACAGAATAACTGATACCACATTTAGTTTTATGGAGACGTAAGGAATGCTGCCTCCTCCTTATTAAACCATCATGATTCAGTGCCTGTATCTTTCTTCATTCTTGCAGTATCTGCTACTTAAATTCTTTACTATTATCAGGGTGGGACATCAAGTTGTATTGTCTACTATAACCAGACATAAAATTGTTTTAGTTATGAGTTCCTCTTGACCATAATCATATCAAATTCTGTCTTTGGTACCGTACATTCTTGATGTATGGAAATGCTGAGCTAAATTATTAGAATAAATGTACCCTAGTATAACTTAATCCTTATACACTAATGTTTTATGGCCTTTAAAGAGCCTAGTCTAAAGATGAATGCCCTTTAAATTGTACACATGGGACACTGGGTCCTTGGTAAATGAGAAAGAATATTGCCCTCTTGAAGCTAATAGTAAGGTAGAAAGAACTGACTTTTGAAAATAATAATTCAAGCAAAGAAACATACTAGATGGGAGGAAGGGATTGCAAGGTACTTTTCTTTCTCTCATTTTTTCCAAGACTTTCAGGAAGCTAACGTTCATCTTATTAAAACTGATTAGAACTGGTGATGACCCTCCTCAACTATATGGTTGCTAATAATGCCTTTATTTTTTTCTCCTACTTTGAGAAAGTGCAAATGTAGAGAATAATGCCGTGCTTTTCTATAATTTTGTAAGCACTTGATTTTTGTAGTATTTATGTTTATCCAGAAAGCTTGTTTTGCTATCCTTTTAAGCCCTTGTAGAACATTTGAGGTCCAGTTTGATAGGGCTAGAACTTTTCTTGGTTACTAGAAGGTTTTATATAGTGTCTATTATTAGTATTCTTGTCAAAGGTTAGCTATTATTAAATCAGTCTAACCTAATATTGAATCAGAACTGTGAGCTCTGTTTAATTTAACCCTGCAATCTGTACTTTCAGTTGATTCAGTATTAGCTAAACTTCGACAAGAATACCAGTAGAAACTATGTAAAATCTCATATTCATCCAGTCATAGGGTTATCATGAAGGTAACGTCTTTTAGACTGTAGAATTTTGTAATGTTAGGACTTTTAAATATACAGTCTATCTGTATAAAATCTTGTGAATTTGAAAATACAGATACTGAATTAAGCTGAAGATTGGTATCTTGAAGTCAACAGGGAAGAAAAGGCCTGGTTAAAAAAAGGACAGCTAACTGTCCACTGGTCGTGCCCACATTTTCTTGACAGTTGGAGTTATTTATCTCTACTTTTATACCTTTTCCTCTCTGCCTTTAAGTGAAGTAGAACCATACCATAGTCACCAGCTGCTAAGGTGGTGGAACTAGAAATCAATTCCACATAGGATGCATCACAGAATTTAGGGTGTACAGCAGAAGTTGAATATCAGTAGACAGAAAACATTTTCACAGCACCGTTTTGAGAATGAAGGATTGGTAAATCCCAGCCATTGATCCGTTGATCAGCTTTTAAGGTATACCTATCCTTAGATTTGGAAGACCCTGATTTAAAGTTCTGTTATCTCTTGATAGTTTTGTGAGGTTGGGCAAATCATTCAGCTGTAATATTGGTAACAACCTAATCCCTAGTCTTGTTTGCAAATGATACTGTTCATTCTCGTGAAGCATAAATGAATGTATCTGAAAATAACTGTAAAATTAAGTACCATGTAATGGTGAATTTAGAGTTGTTGACATGTATATAAAAGCCCTTCAAATATATCAGGAATTTGATTTTTTTTCCTTTTAAAAAAATTCAACACATTAATCTGGTGGGGCAGAATTAGATTCAGTGGGAAGGAGTTGAGAGGCAGATTTGTGATTAGTATATTTCAGGGAAACGATCTGTAGATTACCTAAAAAAATGTAGTACACCACTTGTGGGAGGTAGAAAGCATTCCAAATTGGGATTATTATTTATTTTCTTTAACCTCTTAAGAATCAGTGAACCTGTTAATTGGAATGTGATGTATGTGCCCAGGTAAAGGATCATTTTAAGGTATGATTGGTCAGTAAAGCCTCATGGTAAAGGGAATGTTTTTCATCTTGCTTTGTGGAAAACCTCTTTCTCCAGTGTTCACATATTACCCAAGGAGATTCAGGATGGCATTAACATTTGAAAGCTGTGAGAAATTTTTTGGTGACTTTTGCTTCACTCACTGTTCTGTAAATTTATTTGACCACCTGTTACTACCTTGGAAGACAGCAGTGGTCTGAAAAACACCCTTTGGGAAATGGTATAATACACTTAACTTAAGCAGGAAGATCTTTCCCAGTGTGCTTTTCCAGCACCTGTTAATAGGCTGATGTACAAATTCCTAGTGAGGAATTAGCAGCTATAGCTTCCTGAAGCCTTGTGGCTTGTCAGCTGCAGTTCATCAAAATAGCCCTGGGTCTAAGGTCATCCTGTATCAATTGGTGGAATTCTTGAGAATATTCCAGAAAGGATAGTGTTTAGTGATCATTTTTAATACACATTTAGGAAATTATTCTTGCTATGAGTTGTTTAACCTAAGCAAATAGACAAGTCTTTTAAATTTATGTAACAATACTGTAAAACTATTGGAGCAGTGTAATGCTACAAATAATTTTTTTAATGTTTTTAATAATATCTTAGTAATTAGTTGGGCTTCAGATTAAATTTTGCTACTCTACCAGTAAAGTAAGCTAATTCTGAAATAGACAATTTCAATGTGTGTATTGTCTGAATAGTAGAAGGCACTGGATGGCATAGAAATACAAGAAACAGTTTGTGATCAAAATCTGGGTTATTTTTGAACTTATTTGTAGAAAATTTTAAAGGTATTAAATTTCCAGTCTGATGTGTCTGTTTGTAGATGTAGTTTCCTCTACATTATTTGAAGTGTACGTCATGTACACATTATTAATGACATAGCAGAGTTACTAGCTTATTTCCAGCTTGAGTTTCATACTCTTCCAGTGACTTGTGTGCAGTCTGGCTGTTATTAAGAACTAGACAAGAACCAGGCAGATTCCAAATTCTCGGGGTAATTTTGCTTAGGTTAGGGCTTTCTCTACCAGTTTGAGACATGGTCCTCTGCACCTCCAGCATGGAGGAAGGAAGGAAGGATGAGATGAGCAGGAGGGAAGAATTTAAACGTTAAATTCTTGGTTTTACCTAGTTTGGGTCTTGAAGGGCATCCATACTGGGTTTAAATTGAATTATCTTTTAGCCTCATGAAGTGTTAGATAAGGAACTTAGAAATTCTAAGGATGGAGTTTTGAGCTTTCTATATTGTAAGACAGCTGTTAAAATAATTGAGCAATTTAAAGTGTCAATAATTCTAATGTAACCATTTTGAAAAACTACCAGTGATTTCTGATATTTTTGAGACTTTAAAAAAAATTGATTAAGTTTTTAAAATGAATTGCCAAATTAAAAAACATTAAATGAAAACAAATACCCATGGCCTCTTGGTTAAGGTTTTGTTTGTTTCACATTGTGAATTCTAAACAGCCATGGTATGTATTTTAGTACACAAGGTCAGTTAATTTAAGACAAATTATGTTTTACGAAACTTACATTTAAGTTTATTATTAAAAAGCAGCAGTCTTCCTGCCATATTGCCCTTCCCCACAGCCGATTATTTGGTATTCCATATCTATAAATGACATGCCCCTATGTCTAATTGTTGATTATTTGATTATTTTTTCAGTTTAAGCAGTATTTCATGCCCTTCACGGGAGATATGCCCCACCTCTTCACCCACCAAACACTTACTATACATACTGCCCATCTTCCCAGTCATGACCAGCATTCAGTGTTTATATGGATACATAAATGCTATTGACAGTGAGTCATGTAGGAATGTTCCTTTTTTAAAAAAACATTTTTTTTGTTTTTCCTGAATTTAATACTTTTTTTTTTCTATAAACACATCACTAAATTCCAAACTCTTCACTAATCGTCTAAATCTTTTCTCAAGCTGTGTATATACATCTGTTTCATTTTGAAGAAATGAGACCTCTGGTTGTCTGGTCTTTTGTACCTCCTTACACTGTTTTTATTTAGCCTTGGGATTTTCTTCACTCTTCTGTTCAGTTTCCTGTATCCAGATCCCACTTTTCTTTCTTGATTTACAATTTCCTTTTGGTGGAAACATATCTTCTACATACTTTCTAAGAAAAAGTGCTTGTGAAATTTTTTAAAGTTTCATTATTATTTTTATTTTGAACTTCTGAAAATATACAACCTCCGTAGTTTGACAGATTGAATATAGAGCTCTGGTTGGGAGTTATTTTCCTTCAGAATTTTGAAGAATTACACTGTTTTTTAGCTCTTGATTCTGGAAACATTCTGATTCCTGATCTGTTGTATATGCAACCTATTTTTCTGTAAGCTTGCAGATCTTTACCTCCATTATTTAGAAAATTCATGATACCGCCATCACTGTGGGTTTGTTTTCATTTCTTGAGAAGGGGTGACCAGCAGGCCTGGTTTCCCTTGGGAAACTCTTAAGACTAAGGATTTTCAGCCTTAATTAAAAACCAGGATAGTTCCATGTAAACCAGGGTGGTTGGTCACCCTATCCAAGTTTCTTTCTCTTTCTGAAGCTCTTGGGTGGACAGCTTATTTTGGGTGACTGTCCTCTTGTAAAGTTCTCATCTTATCTTTCTGTTCTTGCTTTTCTTTTTTGTTCTACTTCTGGTGAATTTCTTCAACAATTTATCCAAACCTTTCTTTTTCCTGTTTGCTATCTTGTTTTCAAGAAGCTATTTTGTTCTTGTTTCCTTTTTTATTATGGATGAATTTCTTTTTTTGAAGACATTAATAGTGAGTTTTCTTGGCTTGCACCATGTAGTTTTATTTTCATACTCCAAACTTTCCTCTGATTCCAGTAATTCCTGGTTGTCTCCTTATACTTAAGTATAGGGGGACCAAAAATCTAATTTGTAATCTTTGGGCATGCAGATAAGATTTGAGATTTCACTGTCCAGTGGTGTCGCTGGGCTATTCATTACAAAACCTCCTCTAACCTTATTTTTAAGTCTTTTTCTTTGGTAAAATTCCACAAGGAAGATTGTTTCAGACTTCAACCTAAAGGTAAAGGCCTAACTGCCAGGGCTTTTGTGACTGAGTGAATGAAGAGGCCTAGGAAAGAGGCCATATGTCATCCAGTATGTATGTCTGTTTATACTTGATCCTCTTCTCCCTCTCATTGTTGGTATGATGTACCTATATGCAACTGTGTATTTTAACTGGGGATTTATTTTTTACTCTCTGAAGAATAAAGGTCTTGTGTTTTGCCTGGTCAGGAGATGGACAGTTATCCAGCTATGCAAGTTGGGGGAGGCGGTCAAGGGATCTGACTGCTTCATAAATAACCTGTTAAGCAATTCTAAGTTTTAACTGCGAAGTTGTCCCAGAGGTACCTGGTACCATCAATTCCTGAACCTTTGTGGGATTCTGAGTGTCATTTTAATTAATTGGTAGTTTATCTCAGTTTTCTGCCTTCACTTCCCTGGATCTTGCAGTGCTTTTAGTGCTGGAATTTCTGATTTTCACCTTCTAAAATTGTTATGTTAATAACACTCTTTTCCATTCTTCTCATCCTTGTGGATAAGTGGCTCAGATTCTTTTAATGCTGTTATAGTGGAGTTTCACGAGATAGAGGTGATTACATGGGTGTCCAAATCCTCTGTCTTTACCCAGAAGGCAGGCACTTTTCTATGTGTACGCACATGTTTTTTTCAAAAGTACGAGCTTGCTCTGTGTGGCGTGAGGCACTGGTTTTTGAATGCCTGTTGTAAGCCAGGCCCTATACTAGACACTGGACATACACTAAATGTTTTGGATATGAAAAAAACAAAGTGTTTAATCTGCCTAAATACTTTCTTTTTTCCTTTAAAAAAAACCTGGAAGTTATGTCATTTCTAATGACTCTTGATGGATGTACCTTAATTTACTCCATTCCCAGTTAATGAATATTTACATTATTCTTAGAAATTTTTAAACTGACTTTAGTTTTGTAATTTATATCAGTAAATCCTTGTTGGGTCACTAGTTATGTTCCTTTTAAATATTTATATTTTGAAACTTCCCCTAAACGTGAATGAATGTAGTGTAAAAATGCCAGCTTTTCACATCCTCACTAACACTGTACTTGGAGTTTTTATCATCATACTGATATTTGTTTAACTTTTCTCTATTATTGAGCATTTAGCTCTGTTCCAATTTCTCTCTATTATAAATAGTAATACTTAGATGAATGTCTTTGAACTTTTTTTTTTCTTTGCACATTTCTAATGTTTTTAATTTGTATTTCCAAATCAGTGCATGAAATTGCTGTGCATTGACTGGGAAATAAAAATTTGTCTTAGAAAATCCTATTTGGGATTTAGCTCACTGTCATCTGCAGAACTTGTCTTTATTGTTACTGAGTGATTTTAAAATAAACATCTGTGATCCCTTTTTGTATGATAGGTTACTTTCCATTTTGTGAATTTATTTTAGGAAGGCAGCCGTTCATAAAGATGTGTAAACTTGAGAGTAGACACACACCAATATCAAGTTACACTAGGCTTTCACGATTCTTTGGTGTCCAAAGGAATCACGAGCTCATTAGTAAGTATTTTCCCATTGTTAATTATTTCTCCTGATGAGTAATCAGATGGCCCTAGTACATGGTTCTAAATTAAACTCCTTATGTGCAGGAACAGTCATGCTATTGGGTGCTTTTTTCCCTTTTATGAAGGAAAAGGGTGTGGTTTAGAAAGCCCTATGAAGCAGATTCAACACTGAAATAAATGGATATTTAATGTAATTAACTTGGTAGCTCTTTATAATATAAAAACAAATTGGGGACTTGTGTTTTAAAGATGAATCACAGTCATTCTTTGATGTCTGTAAATCTGAATCAATTGTGGGGATTTTTCAGGGTATGTATCCTTGCTTAAGATACTGGTTTGTGTATGTTACTCATATTGGTTTGTCTATTCCATTTTAAAATGGACCAAAATTACTATCTGTAGGAATATGACAAAAATTACAAGTCAAAACTATTAAGATACCTAATATTCTAGAAAAATTAGTACTGAAACTTTTACTAAGATAGTTTTTAGCTCAGGTCTTGTTTTTCTTTTTGAAACATAAGATTTTTTTTGTTCTTGCTTTATTTTCAAAGTCCTGGTCAGTAAACATTTTCTGTAAAGTGCTATATAATAAATATTTTAGGCTTTACTGACCACGTAGTCTTTGTCACATATTCTTTCATTACAACTCTCTAAAGATATAAAATCCTTTCTTAGCTAGACGACTATACAAAAACAGTCCCACCAGCTGGATTTGGCCCACAGGCTGCAGTTTGTTGATACATTTCTTTTTCTTTTATTAAGGTATTATTGATATACACTCTTATGAAGGTTTCACATGAAAAAACAATCTGGTTACTACATTTACCCATATTATCAAGTCCCCATCCATACCCCATTGCAGTCACAGTCCATCAGTGTAGTAAGAATTCACTATTTGCCTTCTCTGTGCTACACTGTCTTCCCCGTGGTCCCCCACACCATGTGTACTAAACATAATACCCTTCAAACCCTTTTGCTCTTCCACACCCCTCCCCTTTGGTAACCACTAGTCCTTTCTTGCAGTCTGTGAGTCCGCTGCTGTTTTGTTCCTTCAGTTATGCTTTGTTGTTATACCCCACAAGTGATGGAAATCATTTGGCACTTGTCTTTTTTCGCCTGGCTTATTTCACCGAGCATAATATCCTCCAGTTCCATCCATGTTGTTGCAAATGGTAGGATTTGTTTCTTATGGCTGAATAGTATTCCGTTTTGTATATGTACCACCTCTTCTTCATCCATTCATCTACTGATGGACACTTAGGTTGCTTCCATATCTTGGCTATTGTAAACAGTGCTGTGACAAACATAGGGGTGCATATGTCTTTTTGAATCTGAGAACTTGTATTCTTTGGGTAAATTCCTGGGAGTGGGATTCCCAGGTCAAATGGTATTTCTATTTTTAGTTTTTTGAGGAACCTCCATATTGCTTTCCACAGTGGTTGAACTAGCTTACATTCCCACCAGCAGTGTAGCAAGAGTCTCGTTCCCCTTTCTCCGCATTGTTTCCAGCATTTGCTGTTCTTAGTTTTTTCGATGCTGGCCATCCTAACTGGTATGAGGTGATATCTCATTGTGGTATTAATTTGCATTTGCCTGATGATTAGTGATATGGAGCATCTTTTCATGTGCCTGTTGGTCATCTGAATTTCTTCTTTGGCGAATTGTCTCTTCATATCCTCCACCCATTTTTTAATCGGCTTATTTGCTTTTTGGGTGTTGAGGCATGTGAGTTCTTTATATATTTTGTATGTTAGCCCCTTGTCAGATACGTCGTTTACAAATAAATTCTCCCATACTATAGGATGCCTTTTTGTTCTGTTGATGGTGTCCTTTGCTGTACAGAAGCCTTTTAGTTTGATGTAGTCCCATGAGTTCATTTTTGCTTTTGTTTCCCTTGCTTGAGGAGATGCATTCAGAGAAAAGTTACTCATGTTTATATTCAGGAGATTTTTGCCCATGTTGTCTTCTGAGAGTTTTATGGTTTCATGACTTACATTCAGGTGTTTGATCCATTTCGAGTTTACTTTTGTGTATGGGTTAAAAATAATCCAGTTTCATTCTCTTGCATGTAGCTGTCCAGTTTTGCCAACATCAGTTGTTGAAAAGGCTGTCATTTACCCATTGTATGTCAACAGCTCCTTTATCGTATATTAATTGACCATATATGGTTGGGTTTATATCTGGATTCTCTAGTCTGTTCCATTGGTCTATGGGTCTGTTCTTGTGCCAGTACCAAATTGTCTTGATTACTGTGGCTTTGTAGTAGAGCTTGAAGTCGGGGAGTGTAATCCCCCCAGCTTTATTCTTCCTTCTCAGGATTGCTTTGGCTATTCAGGGCCTTTTGTGGTTCCATATGAATTTTAGAACGATTTTCTCCAGTTCATTCAAGAATGCTGTTGGTATTATGATAGGAATTGCATTGAATCTGTAGATGGCTTTAGGCAGGATGGCCATTTTGACAATATTAATTCTTTCTATCCATGAGCACAGGATGTGTTTCCATTTATTGGTATCTTCTTTAATTTCTCTCATGAGTGTCTTGTAGTTTTCAGAATATAGGTCTTTCACTTTCTTGGTTAGGTTTATTCCTAGGTATTTTTTTCTTTATGATGCAATTGTGAATGGAATTGTTTTTCTGAATTCTCTTTCTGCTAGTTCATCATTAGTGTATAGATAGGAATGCAACAGATTTCTGTGTATTAATTTTGTATCCTGCAACTTTCTGGATTCAGATACTAGATCTGGTAGTTTTGGAGTGGATTCTTTAGGGTTTTTTATGTACGATATCGTGTCATCTGCAAACGGTGACAGTTTAACTTCTTTCTTACCAATCTGCATGCAATTTATTTCTTTGTGTTGTCTGACTGCTGTGGCGAGGACCTCCAGAACTATGTTGAGTAAAAGTGGAAAGAGTGGGCATCCTTGTCTTGTTCCCGATCTTAAATGAAAGGCTTTCAGCTTCTTGCTGTTCGGTATGATGTTGGCTGTGGGTTTGTCATATATGGCCTTTATTATGTTGAGGTACTTGCCCTCTGACCCATTTTGTTGAGAGTTTTTATCAATGGATGGATGTTGAATTTTGTCAAATGCCTTTTCAGCATCTGTGGAGATGATCATGTGGTTCTTTTCCTTCTTTTTGTTGATGTGGTGGATGATGTTGATGGATTTTCTAATATTGTACCATCCGTGCATCCCTGGAATAAATCCTACTTGATCATGATAGATGATCTTTTTGATATATATTTGAATTTGTTTTGCTAATATTTTGTTGAGTATTTTTGCATCTATGTTCATCAGGAATATTGGTCTGTAATTTTTTTTGTGGTGTCTTTGCCTGGCTGTGGTATTTGAGTGATGCTGGTTGGCCTCAGAATGAGTTTGGAAGTATTCCCTCCTCTTCTACTTTTTGGAAAACTTTAATGAGGATGGGTATTAGGTCTTCACTAAATGTTTGTTAAAATTCAGCAGTGAAGCCACCTGGTCCAGAAGTTTGTTCTTAGGTAGTTTTTTGATTACCAATTCAGTTTTGTTGCTGGTAATTGGTCTATTCAGATTTCATGTTTCCTTCTGGGTTAGCCTTGGAAGGTTGTATTTTTCTAGAAAGTTGTCCATTTGTTCTCGGCTATTCAGTTTGTTAGCATACAGTTTTTCATAGTATTCTCTAATAAATCTTTGTGTTTGTGTGATGTCCGTCATAATTTTTCCTTTCTCATTTCTGATTCTGTTTATGTGTGTAGACTCTCTTTTTTTCTTGATAAGTCTGACTATGGGTTTATCCGTTTTGTTTATTTTCTCTAAACACCAGCTCTTCCGTTCATTGATTATTTCTATTTTATTCTTGATTTTATTTCTGCTCTAATCTTTATTATGTCCCTCCTTCTACTGACATTTGTTCTGCTTTTTCTAGTTTCGTTAATTGTGAGTTTAGACTGTTCTTTTGGGATTGTTCTTCTTTCCTGAGGTAGGCCTGTATTGCAATATATTTTCTTCTTAGTACGGCCTTGGCAGTGTCCCACAGGTTTGGCAGTGTTGAATTATTGTTGTCATTTGTCTTCATATATTGCTTGATCTCTGTTTTTATTTGGTCATTGATCCATTGGTTATTTAGGAGCATGTTGTAAAGCCTCCATGTGTTTGTGGGATTTTTCGTTTACTTATTTATTACTTATTATCTCCTTATTTATTTTCTGTCTGGTTGATCTGTCCTTTGGTGTGAGTGGAGTGTTGAAGTCTCCTAAAATGAATGCATTGCATTCTATTTCCCCCTTTAATTCTGTTAGTATTTGTTTTCCATATGTGGGCGTTCCTGTGTTGGGTGCATAGATATTTATAATGGGTATATCTTGTTCGATTGACCCCTTTATCATTATGTAATGTCTTTTTTTGTCTCTTGTGACTTTCTTTGTTTTGAAGTCTATTTTGCATGATATCAGTCCTGCAGCATCAGCTTTTTTCTCCTTATTAGTTGCATGAAATCTTTTTCTGTCCCTTCACTTTTAGTCTGTGTATGTCATTGGGTTTAACGTGAGTCTCCTGTACACAGCATATAGATGGGTATTTTTTTTTATCCGTTCAGTGACTCTGTGTGTTCTGATTGGTGCATACAGACCATTTTCTTTTAGGGTAATTATTGATAGGTATGTACTTAATGCCATTGCAGGCTTTAGATTCGTGGTTACCAAAGGTTCAAGGTTAACTGCCTTACTATCTAAGAGTCTAACTTAACTCACTCAGTATGCTATTACAAACACAGTCTAAAGGTTCTTTTTTCCTCCTCCATTCTTTATATATTAGGTGTCATATTCTGTACTCTTTGTCTATCCCTTGACTGACTTTGGGGGTAGTTGTTTTAATTTTTGCATTTGCTTAGTAATTAGCTGTTCTACTTTCTTTACTGTGGTTTTATTACTTCTGGTGACAGCTATTAAATGTTAGGAACACTTCCATCTATAGCAGTCCCTCCAAAATACACTATAGAGATGGTTGGTGGGAGGTAAATTCTCTTAGGTTTTGCTTATCTGGAAATTGTTTAATCCCTCCTTCAAATTTAAATGATCATCTTGCCGGATAAAGTATTCTTGGTTCAAGGCCCTTCTGTTTCATTATGTTAAATACATCATGCCACTCCCTTCTGGCCTGTAAGGTTTCTGCTGAGAAGTCTGATGATAGCCTGATGGGCTTTCCTTTGTATGTGATCTTATTTCTCTCTCTGGCTGCTTTTAATACTCTGTCTTTATCTACTCTGTCTTTATCCTTGATCTTTGCTATTTTAATTATTATATATGTCTTAGTGTTGTCTTCCTTGGGCCCCTTGTATTGGGAGATCTGTGCACCTCCATGGCCTGAGAGACTCTCTCCTTCCCCAGATTAGGGAAGTTTTCAGCAATTACCTCCTGTATGACACTTTCTATCCCTTTTCTCTGTCTTCTTCTGGTACCCCTATAATACGAATATTGTTCGGTTTGGATTGGTCTCACAGTTCTCTTAATATTCTTTCATTCTTAGGGATCCTTTTTTCTGTCTGTGCCTCAGCTTCTTTGTATTCCTATTCTCTAATTTCTGTTTCATTTATCATCTCCTCCACCATATCTAATCTGCTTTTACAACCTTCCATTGTATGTTTCATTTCTGATACTGTGTTCCGTAATGATTGCATCTCTGACTGGAATTCATTCCTGAGTTCTTGAATATATTTCTGTTTGTCCATGAGCATGTTTATGATTTTTATTTTGAAATCTCTTTCAGGAAGATAAATGAGTTCGATTTCTTTTGACTTTTTCTCTGGTGTATGTATGATTTTGCTTTGAACAAGATTCCTTTGATGTTTCCTATTTGTATATGGTGCTCTCTAGTGCCCAGAAGCTCTACTCTCTGGAGCTGCTCAGTCCCTCGTGTGGTGTTGGTGCCTGGGGGGAGGAAAGAACTGTTTCCTGCTTCCCGGCTGCTACGCGTATCTCCACTGCCAGAACCAGTGGGCTTGAGTACACAGGTATAAGCCTCTATGCTTTGAGTTTGTAGCTGCTGTAGGCAGGGCTGTCCTCTGGCTGGCCTGATGCCAGGGCAGGTTTTGCCAGTTTGTGTGCCAGGTGCGTCCTGGCCAGGCGGAAGGCGCAACAGCAGGCTGTATATCATGGAAGGGGGCCTTGGAGCTGGGTAGCCATCCAGGGGGCTGGAGCGCCTGAAGATCGTGAAAGTTCCCAACCTGCTGGGCAGAGTGCGCCCAGACAATTTTTTCTACCTGTCTTTTCTCCTGAGCAGTAAGCTCTGTGCAATCCTTGCCCCTTTGGCAGCCATCTCGCTGTTAGGAAGTCTCTTAGACTGCCCACCTTTCTTTTGTCCCAGAGTAGCCATTTATGGATCCCTGTTTTCCACAGGGGGCTGGAAACTAAGTCTCTCCAGGTATTCTGCCTTTCTTAGCTTTTCAACCCTCTTAATCACCAGAGCACCATGTAATGTAGGTTTGTGCTCCCAGAGCAGATCTAAAGAGCTAGATGTTCAGCAGTCCAAGGCCTCCACTCCCTCCCTGCTCCATTTCTCTGCCTCCTGCTGGTGAGCTGGGGTAGGGGAAGGGCTTGGGTCCCACCAGGCCACAGCTTTGGTACATTGCCCTGTTCCGTGAGTTCTGTTTTTTTCTCCAGGTGTAAGTAGTCTGGCGCAGCCCTCTTTCCTGTTTTTCTTTCAGGATTAATTGTTAATTATATTTTCATATTATATGCCATTTTAGGAGGAGGCCTCTGTCTCACCTCTCACACCGCCATCTTTTTCTGACACTTTCTTTAGACTAAAAATTTTAATGCAATAATGACCTATAGTCAGAAGATTTGGGCTTATATTTGATGGATATTTATAATTAAGGGAAAAGTTCACATAACTGGTAAAGTCAGGGCATTTCTAGCCTTAGGATTGGCTGCATCCCAGAGCTCAAATATTGATGGTTCTGTCAATCTCAAGCTTTGTGGTTTATTGCTCCTCCTTTACCACCTTCCCCAAATATCATCCCATCATTTATGTATGAACCTGTGAGAAAGTCCCTGATTTCCTTGGGTCATATTCCTATCCTTGAGTGAATCACTATGGGATAGGGAAGAGGGGTGATGGTGGTAGAATTGATGCAAAAAGTGTGACCAATTGTGTCCCACTAATCTAGTCAAAGTATATAATGTGCATGACATATAGACGGTGTAGGAGAGCCCCCCAGAGATTTAAGAAAGAAGAAAAAAAGACAGTGTGCTCAGAAAAAGGGTTGTTGGACATCATACAATAGTTGTTTACTTGAACATCTCCTGATGTCACTTTAAAGTAAATATATAAGTTGGAGAATAAAAATATTTATGTATTTGAATGGAGCCATTATTCATTGAATGAAGGTCAGTCTCCACCCACCCCTTGATTTTTAAACAGTCTTATCAAATACATTGCCTTCATGTTTATTTATGACTCCTTATACAGCAGAAGGAACCTTTAAGAAACTAGAAATTTACCTAATCATTGCTTTGCTGGAATATGTTACTCTTTGGCGAGGGCTGTATTTTCATTGTGGGACTATGTATGTAGTAGGTCTCATACATGTATACCATATCAAAGATCAGCATAGCTATAATAGCTCATGGAAGAATTATAAATAGAATAAAAGCATGATAGTGAATATGTATTTTTCTGGTTGTCTGTTGCTACTTTTAAAGTAACAACACAATTGAGTGAATACCATATCTTTCCGGGATTGGCATTTTTCTACCTTTGGTGACACCTGTAGTGTAGTAGGTGGATCATGTTACTAGGGCTCATTTCTCCTGAAAAGTGACAAAATTGAAATCAGTGCAGAGTGTTATAATGTAATGAGAAATGCTTTTAAAAATTTGAAGTAGAAAAGAAAAATCAGTCATAAGGAGAAGGCACCCAAGAGCATCTTAACAATTTTACACTAGTAAGGATCCAGAAAATAGAATACCTAAGGCCCTCAATCTGTTGATTGTACATTTTATAAGTCTAAGCTTACAATTGGATTATACAAGAGATTTCATTATTTCACATTTCTAAAGTCACACAATTCAGATAAGTAATTTTTTTTCTTACAGTAGCATTGATATACAGTCTTATGAATGTTTCACATGAACAACATTGTAGCTTCAACATTCACCCACATTATCAAGTCCTCACCCCCCACTTGCAGTCACTGTCTATCAGCATAGTAAGATGATTCCTCAGGCTTTATTCCCTGTTTGAAAGTACAGAATGATGTTTCCCCTAGGAGGGGATGGGAGCTGCAGAACATTTAGCTCCCAATGGATGTGATGTCCAGAGCTTGGGTCACCCAACTGTTCATCCATGAGACAAATATTCACTGAGCACAGATTGTGTCTTGCACTGGGGACCCAGCACTGAACTAAGACAGATGTCATCCCTGACTTCACAGAGCTAACATTCCCTACAGGATTGGAAAGGAGCTGACATTTTGTGAGCACCTACTATGGGCTAGGAATTTCTCCTACATGATTTTTTGTGCTGGTAACACCCCAAGGTTGGTTCTGTTGTCCCACTTTACAGATACCAACCTATGAGGTTCAGACAGGTGAAGTCAGTTAGTTGCCCAAGGTCATAGACTTGAGGATGATCACACTGGAATTTGGACCCAGCCTGTCTTGATTCACCTACCCTCACCCCCAAACTTTCTGTAGAAGGGACAGTCCAACTTGGAGGTTACCTTTGTTCACCCTCCACGGTGACATGGTTTCTGAACTGATCTCCTTGAAGACAGGACCTATCTTCTCCATCCTGGTTCCCCATGGATCCCCCATGTTACCTTCCTGGTGGGAAGGGCATAAGCATTTCAAACAGGAACAATTTCAACATGTAACCCCCTTTTGGGGCACTGGTTAGTTAACTAACCCACCTCTTCCAGGAAGCCTGCCCTGATTGTCCCAATCACAAGGGACCTTACCTTCCTCACTGTGGCCCCAGAGAGCCCAGACTATTTGTAGCATCATCTGTATCACCATCCTCCTCTTCCTCTTCCTCAAATTGGCAAATAGATATTTTCTTCTTAAAGTATCATTGATGTACAGTCTTAACGATGGTTTCACATAACCATCGGTTTCATATAATCAGTGTATTATAAAGTCCTCACCTCCTCTGTTGTAGTCACTGTCTATCAGTGTAGTTAAGATGTTATAGAGTCATTAATTGTCTTCTCAGAGCTGTACTGCCTTCCCTGTCACATACCTATATTGTGATTGTGAATTATAGTGTCCCTTAATCCCCTTCTCCCTCCTCACCAACCCTCCCCAGCCCATCCCTCTTGGTAACCACTAGTCCCTTCTTGGAGTCTGTGAGTCTGCTACTATTTTGTTCCTTCAGTTTTGCTTTGTTTTTATAGTCTAAAAATGAGTGAAGTCATTTTTTCCTTGTCTTTTTCCGCCTGGCTTATTTCACTAAGCGTAATACCCTCTAGCTCCATCCATGTTGCAAATGGTAGGATTTGTTTTCTTCTTATGGCTGAATAATATTCCATTGTGTATATATACCACATCTTTATTCATTCATCTACTGATGGACACTTAGGTTTCTTCCATTGGATAAGAGAAATTTAATATTTTCTGAAATACTTAAATAATTTCTGGCAGGCACTACCATTTAGAAATCTAAACCATACCTTTTAGGCCCTATCCCCCCCCTTTTTCCTTAAGACTAAAAAGACTAAAAAAATAGACTCACACAGACAACAGACTCGTGGTTGTCATAGGCGAGAGTAGGTGTAGTGATGGGTGAAACAAGTGAAGGGGGGAAATTAGTATGTTTGATGTCTTGGTCTGAGTGATGGCTACATGAGTGTTTATACATGTCAGAATTCATCAAGCCGTACCTAAGATTTGTACATTTTAATATGTGTGCCTCATATAAATAATTTTAAATATTAAAAAATTGTGATACTAATTAGCTGAGTATGTTAAGCTAGTCCTGTAATCTGTCCACATGCTATGTTTGTCTTTCAGGTGAATGGGGTGTGTGTACAGGCAAAGATAAAATAGTATAGGATATCAGGCATAAATTTGTGATCACAACAATAATTCTAGTGATATGCTATATAGAGAAAATCAACCTGAAAATAAAATTGAGATTTAAGAAACCCTTTGGCCAATCATCTTTCCCCACTTAAATTTCATTGTTTGATCTGTTTGTGCCAGTTTGAGGAGTCTAAATAACCTTTGATAACCTTTCACTGAAGTTATTTTTAAAAAGTCCCTAAAAGTATGGTTTAGATTCTAAATGGTAATGCCTGTCTGTCTGAACATGGATTTTTGTCTTTCTGGTTCTGTTTTCTGTTTAAAGATTCTTTAATAGCTTGCTTTTCACTAAGCAACTTTCAGTATATATGGTATAAGTGGCACCCCAAGTTGGAGGAACTGAAGTTTTCAAATAAGAGTCTGAAAGGTCATGAATAAGTCTAGAATCCTTTTCACCACCTTTCCCCAGACCTTTTACTGCTGTTTTTAACAAAATCATGAGTAAGGAATTTCTTATCTTAACACTTTTAAAGCAGTGAAATGGCCCAAAAATGAAAACTTCCTGGGTGAAAGCAGGTGACCTGGACAGTTGTCATTATATAATTGGTCTCTGAAAAAGTTTTATTTAGAATAATATTGTAGTTCTCATGGAAAAAAAACACTTGTTGACTCAGACCTTTCAGTATTTATTGGGGGTCTTTGTTTAGATAGAGCACATTGCATAGTATGTCATTATATGTGATAACATTGTTTGGGGATGAGTGAGAGTGGATGGACGCTCTGATGGTTTCCTTGTAGTTCCTAAAAATAGTAATAAACTTAATTGTTTTACTTCTTGAAAATCTGTTAACCCCATAAAGGTATTAGTTACATTCCAAAATAACACATAAAGTGTGCTTGAATGGCCATGGCTGCTCCCCTCCACCCGTTCCATTATAGTTTTCTGTAAACTGGACATTCCAGTAACCCTCAGTTCAAGTGTACTGTATATTCTTTGCTGATGGAGAGGTGTAAAGAAAAAGAAAGCATTTTGTTCTCTTGCAGCCTTATTGACAAGCCTCATATAAACTAGGTAAAATGAGAGTGTAAAGACAGTGTAATAAAGTGCTAAATGAAATTTATTCAAGTCTTACTTAAAACATAGAGAGTATATACTAAAAAAGGTCTTAGCTTTCATAGTGGAGAAAAGCAGTAGAAGAGCAGAGTTGTGATAGGAACCTTTGAACAGGATGGTTGGAGAGAATAGGGACTGTAATTCAGGTTGTGGATAGCTTGAGTCAAAATTGGGCCAAAGGGGAATTTTCCTGAATGTGAATGCCAACTACAATATGAACTTTCCCAGTACAAAAAGGCTAAGTAAAGAAACTATGGAAGAAAACTAGCAGACTGCTAGAGAGGCCATGGGAAGAGTCTGTAGAGGACTTCTGACCAGGATGATGACTTGAAGAATTTTGTAATTTTTAATTTATGGTAACTTCTCATTTCAAAATTTTACTTCTGCCTGTCACATGTGTAGGTTTAAGAAAATCTACTAAGAAGCGCAGTGAATCCCCACCTGCTGAGCTCCCCAGTTTGAGGCGGAGCACACGCCAGAAGACCACGGGCTCCTGTGCTAGTGCCAGGTAATACACCAGCTTCCAGTTTACACGGGATTCATTACATCTGCTCAACTTGCATTGGAACCCTTAACTTTACAATTTTTAAAAAATTATTACAGTTTTCACTTGAAATTGATAAACTTATTCTGTAACTGGTATTATTTTTATGAATTCATCCTCAATATTTACACATTTTTGCTACATTTTAATCATGCTTTTTTTTTTTGTTAACCACTTTGATCCTCCACCTTTTCCTTTATTGTTACAATTGTGTTCACGGAGTTTTTGCCAGTAGTTGGACATATGGTTGTTTTCAGAGTTCCACCTTGCCAAATAAATCTGTAATGAGCATCTTTATGCAGATTTGGGTTATTTTTAAAAGGTAGCTAAATTTCCCAGTAGTGCGACTAAGGGATCAAAACGGATGCCTGTTTTAATGGCTGTAATTTTGCCTAATGAGTTTCAACGTGTTGGCACCATTATTGAGTTTAATGGGTAAGGGGGAGAGATGTACTTAATTTACATTTTGTATTACAAAACCTACTCCCTAAGGAAGCATGTAGGTTTTGTGTGTATGCTTTCACATCTCCAGTTTCCATTTCTCCTGTTGCTGTTTTGGATCTCATTTTTCAGAAAATCAGGTACCTTTGATGTGGTAGGGTGAGATTCATAGGTTAAAGGTAAAAATCTTTTTCTTGTATTTAATTTCCTCTCAGATTTTCAGCCATATCATTTGCTCAGGTGCCCTTGTGCTGCTAATTGCTCTCAGCCATATAGGACTTTCCCCTTGTTATATGCAGTTTGTTCTCTACTAAATGTGCCAGAAACCAACAAGGGGGGCAATTGATGTTAGTCTACCCTTCCCTACTCAAGTGAGTAGGAAGGGTTTAGCACTTACTTTTAGTTTTCTAACTAGTGTAGTTGACTTTGCTCTTGGTCCCCTAGTGACATTTGGAAACAGTATGACTTTCTTGCGTAGAAGTCTTAAGCAAAGGACCCGTGTCACTTAAATCTCCTCTTTTCCACGTGTCTCCTAGTTCTGTCTGGATTGTTTCAAGTATCTGGAGTTAGTATACCTCTTTGCTTCTGAGGTTTCTTAGCAATACCTTTATGAGGACCTCAGAAAATTTTTTAGTTCTTCAGGGCTTTTGTCCTGTTTTAGGCTAGATTTTGAATCTTGTTTACCTGAGATAACAAGCTGAATTCACTGTGGTTGCAATGAATTTTAAGCCGTAGGCAGAGTCAGGTAATCTAGCATCCAGGCTGTCTCTGGAGCCTTCTTCAAGTCATGGTCACTTCTTTGGAGCCCCGGAGATTACTGATCAAGCTGTATACGAGCTGTCTAGCCACCAGCCTGGAGTGCTCTCATCTCAAACTTTTCTGAGTTAGTTGATGTCCTGTTAAACTCAGTGCTTTCAAAGCCCTATTGCAGCTGTGTCTCATTTTCTTTAGACTAACACTCCTTGAGGGTAGCAACCGAAGTGTTTGGCCCAGGTGTGTCACATGGCTGCTGCAAATGGAAGGCTAAATGAATGAATTAGTTTGAATCTTGCTAATTTGTAGCTTGGCAAATTGGGTTTGGAATGAGCTGTTTCCCTGTGAAGGAAAGATTGGCTAAGCAAATTCCTGTTTAGGGAGGATTTTTTACTTATTGGAAGAAAAAAATCCTCTAGTACTCTTCAGGAATTTAGAGCTTTCATTTCCGTGTCACGTATGCCTGCTGCTTGTTGTTTACTGGGCAGCATCTAAATTCACTGTAGTTTGACTGCAGTCTAAAACATTTCTTCAGTAGTAGGTTTCTTCATTTTTTTAAGGTAATTGGGGAGCTGCTGGTTTAAACATACCAAGTTGTAGTAATTTGGGGATGTCTTTTTTTTAACCTTATTTACTTATTGATTGTTTTTCCCTATTAAAGTAGAAAAAGTCATCAATAAAATGTCATTTGCTTCATGAAAAATGACTGATCATCCTTTCTCCATGTCTTCTACTGTGTCCTCATCCTAAACAAACGTCTTCCCAAATATCATCTGTATCTATTTATAAATATTAAATCCACTATTTACTTTGGAAGTTGGGATCTATTTTCAGTGAATGGTCTCTGCGGAAGGATTCAGTTTTCCATTTAGTACGAAGTGTTTAAAAATCATTTTTGTAAGGATGACAGTGGCTCATAGCAACACAAAAGCTTGTATGTGAATGCAATGTAACTTGGAAGAATTTTAAATATACAAAGTCTTGGTTGTTACTCATAGTGATTTTCTGCAACAATTTTTATGTAAAAAGAAGAAACTGGCTTTGTGCTCCATGCACTGGAGCTCTGTGCTGTGTGGGTGGTGCTCCTGGTCGCTGGTGGTTCTGCCTGTGATGGCTGCTTTCCATTGTAGTCGGCGAGGCTCTGGCCTGGGCAAAAGAGGAGCTGCTGAAGCTCGTCGGCAGGAGAAAATGGCAGACCCTGAAAGCAACCAGGAGACAGTAAATTCTTCAGCTGCACGGTCAGACGAAACTCCCCAAGGAGCTGCAGGTAGATAAGTACTTCTTGGCCCTAAAGTGCATTTATATATCTTAAAGATTTATTTAGAGATGAATTAACTTGTTAGATGTACCAAAATAATGGAAGAGAAGGAACAGAAATACACCAGATGCCACCATCAAATAACCTTTTTGTTCTTTTCTTTTTTCACTTTATAGGTTTAGCTTTTTGGTTAGTTGGATATATGTGTTGTTTTTTAATCCTTTTCCAAATCCACCTTTGTACTATTTACATTCAAAGGGCTGTTAGGCGGGAGTAAGTCATTTTCTGTTTGTTTTTTATATATTGGTGAGTACATATAATAGTTGCCCATTGATTGTTAGAGGAAATTTAAATTCATAATAAAAATGCAACGATATGGTTAAAATGGCTTTATACATATGTAAATTTTAATTTAGAATTTTGTAACTGCTAAGAAATAATAAGTATTCTGTTTGAATCTAAGCAACTTTACGTTTTATGGGCTTATTTTTATTTTTCTTGCTATCTTAGCACAGCAAAAATTCTTTTCTCTCCCTTCAGCTTTAAATATATATCCACTACCAGTATGAAAAGTAGCTTGTCACTAGCATTTCTCACATTAAGAGCAGACCAAAAAATGTTACAGTTCATCGTTAGGAACATATGGATCTGAGTCCTTTGAATGAGGATGATGCACATAGGTTGAGGTGTAAGCATATAGCTTGAACAAAGCTCTTTCATATGCTATTGTTTAATATTAGAATATGTGCTAATTTTCTTTAATGCCTACAGTTAATGATACATCATCCTGTTTGCCAGGAAGGTTCTGGCTTGCCCACTACTGTCCATGTTTTATGCTTTTTGTCTCAGCTTTCTGTCCAGTTTAACTCTTTTTACTGCTGATCATTCCTTTTGTATGATAAATTGCATAGTGACCCTACAGCATCTCTTATGCTGGGAGGAGACACTTTTTTTTCCTGTACCTTTTTCCTAGAAGAGTTTTCCTGAAGGGTTAAATGGTAGATGTGGGTTCAGTGACTATAATTGGGTTGGGGGGGGGAGGAACCTGATGAAGGGGGTAGTGTAATCACCATAATATTACTCATTTAATTGTAGATTAATGATATCAAAATAAACTTATTAT
>JAVSCE010009600.1:0-138900 GCA_032199065.1 Smutsia gigantea | reverse complement strand
GGGGACTGACTGTCCTTGTGTGATCCCTGCCCCGTGTTGTTTGCTCGCTCCCTTGCAGCCATCAGAAGAGCTGAGCTGAGGCTGTAGAAGCCACAGAAACAGCTCTTCACCTGCCCAGGGGATCTCAGCTAGGACCCCACTGTGGGATGGCCCATGCGGGAGGCTGGCCTCCGGCTTGGGACTTCTGTATCACTGCAGATTGGCCAGTCTCCACGGTGGCGGTGGCGGGGGATGCCTGTTATCTCTCTTCTGCTCAGTTGAGTTTCAGGCATCAGGAAGCAGCTGTCAGGGAGTGAGTTCTGTTGGGGGCGTCCTAATCTCCCTCCATGTTTCCCCTGATCCCAGGTTGTTAGACATTGCCCACCTTCTCCTCCCACACAGCTTAGAATGAAACAAGGACTAAGAAGCATGTCCAGCTAGCCAGGAGGGGGACACGGAGAACAGAGATCAGTGGAAGATTTTTCTATATGAGTGAGTGTGGACAGAGTCCTATTCTCTCCCAGTCCCAACTCACTGCCTTGTACTGAGCCCAAGAACTGGGTGGTTTTAGCTGGTTTTGAAATTAAAGTCTTTCCTATAAGCCTTTGATGCATTGGGATTATTATTATTATTATTATTATTATTAAAATAGCAGTATCAAATTAAAGGAAGGCCTTTTTTTTTGCCTATTTTTCTCAAGCCTGACATGACTCTGATTTCTCTGCATGCCCTTTCAGCCTTTCTTCATAAACGCATACCTACGTAGAGTTGTGATCACTGTGTGTGAACAAGTACACATCTGCCTTCTTCCTTCCCTGTGATGCTGTTTGGCAAACAGTTTTCCATGTTGCAGCATAGACTTTATACATGCTGCTTTTCGTGTCTGCATGGTAATCTGTTAAGAGAGTTAGTGGCTTCTGGTTTTCTCAACCATTTCCTTATCATTGTCTTGTTAGGTTGTTCCCAGTCTTTTGCTATTAACAAACAAGGCTTCAATGATTGTCTATGTGTGTGACTCCTTCCTGCTTTGATTCTACTCATTTTAAAGCCATTATTTAAAGAAACTGCCTACTTGCCAAGGCCTCAAGACCATACTTTGAGTTATGCATGACTGTTTTGGTGGCTGGAGCCCTGATGTGGGAATAAAGCCTTGGCTTCCATCCATGACTGAGGGCAAGTCCTATAATTTAGTCTCTCCGTCTCTGAGAGTATGATTGCCCCATTCCCAGGTGTTTTAAGGAGATACTGACAAAGATACGCAAGTGGTACAGGGGTGATGATTGTGATATTTCAAGTTCCTATCTTGGGCTTTTTAAAAAAATCGTGGCTGTTCATCTCAGATTATTTTAAAATAGTGCTTCTTAAGCTCCTGGTGCAAACAGCATACTTCCAAACACAAGGGCTTTTGGCAGTGCCCTTGAAAAAACTACAAGATCCCAAATAGTACTGAAGTCAGCTAAAATGACAACACAGCCCCATTGAAGTTCTTCCTGCGATATGTAACAATGTGGATGCCAGCAGCCACAGTTCTCTCCACTCACTTAGCTGCCCATCAGCCCTGTCGCACTGGAATAAAACAGGCTCCTGCCTTCCTTCCCTGGGACTTCTTATCTTCCCAGGATAACACTGGTAAGTGTTCCAAGAAGCACCAGATCTTTCTCTGGTGAGAAAGCTTCTTACATAGTCTTTGATTGCACTCTGGGAGGAAGGTTCCGGACCTGCCAGGTGAGACCTGCCACAGGAAGAGGACTCCTGGGGCCTGCCATGGCCCCTAGATGTCCTGGAGGCCTCTTTCATTCTGCCCTTTCTCTCCTCTCCATTCTGGGCCCTCAACAACTCCTGCTGGCACTACCTGCAGAAGATGCCCTGGGTGCGTCCCCTCTGTCCATTTCCTTATTAGCTGCCCCTGTGTCCCAGCCTCTTTTCCCCTCTGCCCTGAATTCCCGCTCCTCCATGCCTCCCATAGCAGCCGCCACGGGAACCTCCAAGTATACAGACTGGAGGACTTGCCTGCTTAGGAACTGCTGTTGGTTTCCTTCTGCACCTAGAACGTCATCCAAACTCCAGCTCGGTCTTAGAGAAGACCCTGTCTAACCTGCCCTCTGGCCACTGGATTTTCATTCTGTTGATCAGCTTCTTCCCACCACTGGGCCTTTGCATGTGCTGTTCCCTCCACCGGAATGTTCTTGATACACTTGGTTCCTTCTCAGTTCTCAGCTCACAGTGCCCCTTCCTCAGATGGGCCTCTCCCACCCGGGAAGTCTCACACGCGATCCCATGACCCATTGTCCCCTTGACAATGAGGACTGTGAGATAGATACTGTTTAATTTGTGTATTTAGGCCCATTTCCCACCCACCCACACTCATATACAAGCGTGACCTGGAAAGGCAGGGGCTTGTCCACTGGCTGTATTCACTGCTCTGTCTCTGGGGCCTAGAAGAGTTTGGGAAAATTGGTGGGCATGCAATAAGTCAATGAAGAAGGAGGGAAGGAAAGGAAGGAAGGAGGGAGGGAGGGAGGAGGGAAAGAAGGAAATGGATAAAGCCTCTTATAGCCAATCCAAGCCATGACTGAAGCCTTCGTGCGCCAAATGTCCCCTTCTGTCCAGCCACGTTGCTTGGGGCTGGTGCGGATGGTTAGGACAACTCCCGAAGTGAGGGAGGGAGTGGCTGCCCAGTGGCAGTGGGCACTGAAGCATGAGTACTCCTCGATCCAGGGTGAGCTACAGGTCAGCTGCAAAGTGGGCGGCTGGCCTGGCTGCTCCAGGAGAGCTCAGGTCTGCCTCCTGCCTCAGGCTGGGCTGCCAGGACAAGCCACTGCCTGGGTGTTTGGAGTGCATTGGTCCAGCCTGTCCTTCTGTCTGTCTAGTTGCTGCTGGGCTGGCTGATCAGGGAGGGCAGTGCTCTGCAGGGACGATGGGTGCAGGCTACAGGCAAGGCCTGTCCTCTCTAGTCACAGGAGCAGAGCTGACGGAGGGTGTGGTCAGTGTCAACCCAAACAGGGGCCTGGCCTTCCGGGGAGGGCTCGGTGCTCCTGCCTTACGAGGAATGTTCTGTGATCAGTGGGGCTGAGGGTAGAAAAATCTGGTTGCACCAGAGGCTGGGGAGAGCCAGGAAGAGCTGTGAGTTGCTGTTCTATTTTTCTTTGCCAGGAAAGAGGGATATTGTCTTCCGGGGTGGGGTGGGGATGTCCCGCCCAGGACAGGCTGTGGGGAGTGGCCACCCCGTCACCAGGCAGCCTATTTTAGCCACTTCCCCAGAGCTGAGTCACGGTGCTTAGCGACACCCCTCCAAGGCCACAGTTCCCTTTGGCACCAGCCCTTCCAGGGTGCACTCAGGCCCCTGCTCTGCTCCCAGGACCAGCCCAGGCCTCCGCTTGTTCTGAAACTGGTGTTCCATCTCCTCGCCCCCGGGTCATTCTCTGCAAGGCTTAGGTGATGTCGCCCCTGGGGGGTGGTGAATTCAAGGACTTACAAGGACCCAGTGAGTGAGTTTCCACCAGCCTGGAGGCCTGGCCTGTCTAGTCTGATTCTAGCTCTAGGACCCCAGAGACTAGCCCTCCCCGTTCCCTGGACTTCAGAGCGCTGCCCAGGCAGTGGGACCCCAGGTAGCTCCATCTAGCTCCGACTCTCTTGGGACGTTTTCATGCTGGATACTGAGGTGGTCTGGTTTTCCACAGCCACAGAGCCTCATTCTTTCCCCGGGAGCAGGCCCACAGGCAGCAGATAGCATGAGCCCGGTTTGTTGCTGTTTTGGGGGGCTGGAAGGCCGTGCAAGATGTTAGGGCACTGGCATTGGCCTAGGGTTTCCCCTTCGGGGGCTCCTCTTACTTTCCTGTCTGGCTTTACCTGTGAGAAGGTGCTAGAAGAGGGGCTTAATAGTGGGACCCTGGTGTCCTGTAGCTGTGGTGGCCAGGATGCCTGGTCCCTGTGGGTGGCCACAGGGGTCTGTACTTCTATGCTGAGGCCTGGGCAGCTGGGCCTGTGGGTTTCTCTTCTCTCCAAGAACCACTTAAGATCCAGGAAACCACAGCACTGAAAGTTGCTTCCTGGGTCTGGGGATTCTGACATTACACCGAAACCCCTTACACAACAACGGACATTCACGTCCCTGTTCCCACAGTTCTGACCCCGCATGTTCTCTCCCTGCCCCACCCCCTTTCTTTTTCTTAACTTTTTTTTTTTAATTTAAATTTTTGTTCGTTTGTTTACTTGGTGAATAGCACATGCTTTATTTTCACCTGTGTGTTCCCGACGCGGGGCACTTTTGCCCCCCAGGGAACATGCGGCAATGTCTGGTCCTGGTTGTCACCTCTGGGGGAGAGATCCTGCTGGTATCTAGTGGGTAGAGGCCAGATACTGTCACACATTCTGTGGGACAGCCCCCACACAAAGAAGGACCCAGCTCAAAGCGTCGATAGTATCCAAATCTTACAACACAAGAACTTTCTCAAGGCAGCTGCCCAGCTCCTCCTGTCCGGACTCCCCCGCCAGCCGGAAGCAGGGAGGGACGCTCAAGTGGTTATGTAACTGGCCAGGGATGCCACCCACCAAGGCCAGAGGAGGTCCTAGAGTGGAATACAAAGAGCCTGGGGCCGGGAACCAGCTTCTAGCCCAGCTCTCTCCCCCTTGAGGCATAAACCTGGATAAGCCACTTCGCTTCAGGACACCTGTTTGCAGCTGCACTGGTGTCCCTTCCCTCCCAACCGTTTGAGATCCCAGGGCTCTGTGACTAGAGGCAGTTGCTGGATTACAGGCAGGTTGAAGACATGGGCCCTGACCTATCTTGCCTCTCTGCCTTGGGGGTTTTTCCAGTACCAGAGTTTGTTAGAAACCTGGTTTGATTTCCTTCTGTGTCAAGGCCGATTCCATCCTCCCTTTCTCTTTTTTTTTTTTTGCCAAAAAGAATTTCCCCAGCATTTGGCCAGCAAGCCCATGGCTGGCCCAGAGGGTCATAATGTGGCGACTCTCCTGAAGCACTGCTGAGGGAGTGACCCTGAGGCCAGTACTTTTCATATGTCTAGTTTAGGGGTCAGCAAACTATGGCCCACAGGCCCAATCCAGCCTACCACTTGTTTTGATAAATAAAGATTTATTGGGACCCAGCGTGCCCATTGTTTTGCATATAGTTACTGCTGCAAGAGTAGCTGATGGTATCAGCCACAGAGCCAAACATCTTTAGTCCCTGGCCCTTTACAGAAAATGTTTGCCAGCTCCTGGTCCAGCTGTTCCATGTGTAATTGTGTAGAGGTCAGATCTCAGGGTGTGGGCAGGAGGGAGGGTTCAGGTTGGGGGTTGGGGAGCTAACTTCCCTAGGGGTTTGGTGGGGACAATGAGGAGGGAGTGCTGACCGGTTGCAGTGGGTCATCTCAAGGCCTTCCAGAAAAGTCCTCTGGGCCCAGCCCTGGTCCCCTGTGTGGCAGATCTGCCCCGGTGTCTGGCCCCTGAAGCCTGCCCCAAACAACTTTGTTTGCTGGAGTGACTGCCTGGGTTGGTGGGGGGCATCCGACTGGGCATCAGCAACTGGGCAAGGAACGACAGCCTGGCTTAGGGAGAGGGACAGTTAGAGGGCACAGCAAGGTCAGGCGGGGAGCCCTGAAGCAGGGCTGTTGGCTGAAGGGAAGCCAGCCGCACTTGGGGCTTAAGAAGGCAGAAAGGAGGAAATAAGAGGTGGGGGAGGGTAGGAGGGACATGTTGGCCTTCCAGCAGTTGTGTTTGAAGACTGTCCTAGACACTGTTAGACAGGGGTCAGTGGTAAGGAGCCCCATCGAACCCTCTGGGAGATGACGCTCCAGTGGGCAGGGCTGGAACCATGTAGCCAGTGCCTGCTGGGAGAGGGGATGTCCAAAGCGTGGGGGTGGGGAAGAGGGGGCCGGCAGGACTCACGCTGGCTGAGGACAGTTTCCCAGAAGAAGTGACATCCCAGCTGAGCGCTGAGTGGTATTGGGTGAGTCAGGGGACAGGGTATTGTAGCAGGGCGCTGTGTGTGTCCAGTCCTGGAGTCCAGGGGACGGAAGATCAGGGCTGAGTGCCCAGGCAGTGGAGCGGTGCTGAGGAGGGAGGTGGGGACTGGCCGCCAGATCAAGGGGTCTGTCCTAGGGGGTCCTAGATGGACTTTGCTTTGGCTAAGAGGTGAAGGATGCACTGGAGAGGGATGATAGGGGAAGCAGGGGTCCTGCTGGGCTGGGGGAATACAGTGGCCCAGTGTGGGGCAGCGTCCAGGGGTGAAGAAGAAACCCGGGTGGGGCATCCCCATGGCAAGCTTTGGAGTGGAAGCATGGGCCTGCAATGAGGGTGCCCCTGAGAACCAGTCTAGTGGAAGGACTGGCCAGCACCACCCCTTATTCATCACACTGTGAAACCCCACTTCCCCACTTTATTCTGCCCGGCACTGCTGGGCCTGGCATTGGGCAGGTCCCTCTTGGGGGATAGGACTGGTTTGGCCCCAACACTGGACTTCAGCTTGGACCTTCCTAGGAGCTGCACGGGTGGTACCCAAAGCTTTCAAATGGCCCGGGCTTGCCCTGTGCTGTTTTTGGTTCTGGTTAATCCCCCAGGGGACCTAGGCCATTCAGGGTCTAGTCCCTGCCTCCTTGCACCCCTAATGATTAAAGAAACTGGGCATGAGTTTTCCAGTCATCATCTCTAGGGCAGATGTTGGGTCCTTGGCAAAAAGCTTGGGGTCCCACGGTGGAGGCAGCACAGGTAGGACCCTCAGTCATGGGATACCTGACAGGGACTGGAAGGCAGGCCGGGAGCTGGTTCTGTAGCGCCCAGCAGCCCCACCCCAATTCAGAATGCAAGCCAGGCTGTTCACATGCATGGAGGTGTGCCAGGCAGTGTCTGCCTGGGGCCCATCCTGTCCTCTCCCTCTGAGGACCGTGACTCCGGTTGAGGAGTCCACTAACCGCACAGGGATTGAGGACAGACAGCAGGAAGAACTTAAAGCACTTCTCCAGACTGGCTGTCCACAGGAACCAAGTCCTGGCCTCTGTCTCTCTCCTAGACTGCTGTGCGGGGTCGCCTGTGCACCTCCACATCCGTAAATGTGGTTGTCCTCGCTCTAGCACCAGCCTGGTTGGAGCAGGGCGGTGTGCAGTGTGGGGAGGTACTTGTCCTTTAGAAGAAAGATTGTCTCCCAAGTTTCAAGGAGAGCGTTTCTGACTACTTGAACTCTGAACAGATTTGCAAAAGCACTCCCCTAACCGGAGAGCCTGGACCTGTCGAAATCGTCAGGGTTATGAAATCAATTGCTGGCCTAGTTCACAATATTCATTTTGGTAGGAGGTCTGGGGATTAAATAACAACCTTGGCAGGTGGGCTTTTGTGCTGTTTGGCCAACCTGGTTAACCCTTTGTGTGCTGTTCTCTTCTTGCAGCCCTGTGATCTCCTAGTTATTACCCCCTCTACCCACCAGACTGCAGATCTGACCCAACCTCCCTGCTGCCTTCAGGGGGCTGCCTCCCCTCCCCACCACCAGCAAGATGCCCATCCTCAAGCAGTTGGTGTCCAGCTCCATGCACTCCAAGCGCCGCTCCCGAGTGGACCTCACGGCCGAGATGATAAGCGCCCCACTAGGCGACTTCCGTCACACCATGCACGTGGGCCGGGCGGGGGACGCCTTTGGGGACACCTCCTTCCTCAACAGCAAGGCTGGAGAGCTAGATGGTGAGTCCCTGGACGAGCAGGCCTCCTCCTCGTCCTCTAAACGCAGCCTCCTGTCCCGGAAGTTCCGGGGCAGCAAGCGGTCGCAGTCGGTGACCAGGGGGGACCGAGAGCAGAGGGACATGTTGGGCTCCCTGCGGGACTCAGCCCTGTTCGTCAAGAACGCCATGTCCCTGCCCCAGCTGAATGAGAAGGAGGCCTCAGAGAAGGGCTCCAGCAAGCTGCCCAAGAGCCTGTCATCCAGCCCGGTGAAGAAGGCAAACACCGGAGAGGGTGGCCAGGAGGAGTCTGGGGTTGGGGAGGAGGGACCCCCGTGGAACGGGGCCACGGCCCCCCACTCCGCAGACCCCCTCCTTGATGAGCAGGCCTTCGGGGACCTGACGGATCTGCCTGTCGTGCCCAAGGCTAGCTTTGGGCTGAAGCATGCTGAGTCCATCATGTCCTTCCACATCGACCTGGGACCCTCCATGCTGGGGGACGTCCTCAGTATCATGGACAAAGAGGAGTGGGGGCCGGAGGAGGAGGATGGCGGTTACTGTGGTGACCAAGCCCCCCAGGCTCCTGCTTTGGTGGCAGCAGCTCCTCCCCTGGCAAGGCAGGAAGGCAAGGTGGGCCCGGACCTGCCCCCGCTGCCCTCCCAGGCCCTGCAGGACGATGGGTGGGCGGCGGCAGCCCCCAGCCCCGGCTCGGCCCGCAGCGCGGGCAGCCACACCACACGCGACAGCAGCTCGCTCTCCAGCTGCACCTCAGGAGTCCTGGAGGAGCGCAGCCCTGCCTTCCGGGGGCCAGACAGGGCCCAGGCCACTCTCCCCAGGCAGCCTGACAAGGAGTTCTCCTTCATGGACGAGGAGGAGGAGGAGGATGAGATCCGAGTGTGAGGTGGGCAGGCGGCGGCTCCCAGCCCTTGGCTTCATCTCCTCCCTGCCCAGCCCTCCACCACCTCCACCTCCCTCCCCACTCAGGGGCCGCCAAGAGCCTGGCTTCAGCCCCAGACCCTGGACCTCAAGGATGAGGGGCATCGGCTGAGCCCGGGAGCCTGCAGATGTGGGGAGCTGGTGCAAGTGCTGACAGGGTGCCCGGCTGTACTACGCTCCCTGCCCCCTGGACTCTGGATGGAGTTGTGTTCTCATAGCAGGGATGTTTTGCCTTTCCTCCACCCTGGCCGCCAATGGATGCCAGATGTCAACTGAGTTCCAGCCTCATGCAGAAAAGCAGGTCTGCTCCAGGGGATGGCCTGGCTACCAGAGCTAAGGACACTTGCTCACCTTTTCTCTCCGGGCCTTTTTGCTCTGACCCATGGTAGCTGTGTCGCAGGAGGAGAGTGTTGGTCCCTGTCCCTGCCTCCCCGCACCGGAAGCCTGGAACCCCTTGGGGTAAAGCCCGATGGAATGTGTGTGCGCTAAATGCGGCCCCTTCCGGGTGAAGAACACCGGATGGCAAATGGAAGGCAGGCCCCAGGTCTCTTGAAATTTCAAGAAGGGGCTTTCCCAGGAAGACACTAGGAATAGCCTGGGGTGTTGCTTGGTCCCTATGGACTTGTTTGTTCTCTCTTGTTATGTTTAAATCCTTCTAGCCCAATAAGGAACAGTGCTAATAGGTAGGTGTGCCACCAGAAGGAAAAACAAATCCTTCTAGAAAACCTTTATAGTAAGTGCTTCCAAACTTTATTTAGAACTATATGGGGTGAGTGTCTGTGTGTGTTGCCCCAGCCCCCAACCCCCCAACCCCCCCATTGCTATTAACAACTGAAGGCACCCAGTGTAGGAAAGTTCTGGAAGACAGTTTTTAAAAAATATTCCTATGGAGGGATAAACACTTTTTGGGCTGGGTTGTTCTCTCCCCACTGCCTCCTGTTCTGCTCCTTTTCCCTCATTTCTCAGGCCTCTGCCGGCTGTATCCCCTCCCCTACTTCTGAGGCAAGGGCCCGGAGGGCATAGGGTTGCCAAATTTAGCAACAAAATAGAACAAAAACCAGAACGCTAAGCTAAATTGGAACTTCAGGCTTACAAAGGACAACTTTTACATAGAAGTATGCCCCCTGCCGTTTTTTGGCGCATACTTACATTAAACAAGTATTTGTTCTGAAATCAAATTTCACTCTGCTTCCTGTAACCCTGCCCAAGGGGACTGAGTAGGAGCTTGGGTATGAGCCCCAGGGTTAACTAAGGATTATTTTTCTGCCCTGGGAACAGGCTGACCCTCCATCTGTCCCCTGGTAGCCCGTGGGGCAATGAGGGACGGATAGACCCACCCTAGGGTCCAGCCCCACGCTGGTGGGCATGGCTGCTCCAGCCTCCTTTTTTGGCCAAATCCTGAATCAGACACTGACTTAGTTCCCCTTTGCAGCCTCCAGCCATGCTCCGTTTCCAGTAGTGTAGCCCCCGTGGTGGGGAAGATTCAGAAGGGGTGTGCAGCTCCCACCAGCGGCCCTGAAACCCATCCAGACAATGGTCAGTTCCAGATTCTAAACTGTATATATATTTTTCATGATACTGTTAAAACAGCAAGGAAACATTAAACAAGCCCTATAGCACGACTGGTGTCCATCTCTGCTTCTAGGGAGGGTTATTTCAGGACCGGGTGGTGTGGTGAGGGCAGGGCTTGGGGTGCTTGTGCCCTGACGCTCTTGGGAGCCTGAGGTGACTTTTCCCGGCCCCTGGGGGCCTCCCCTCCAGCACTGCTCTCCAGCCTCTAGGAGGACAAGGCCTCCTGTGCCCATCACATCTGCCTGAGATTTGGGGCTTCAGAATCTCATCTGCCACTTACCAGCTATACCCTTGGGGATTTACTTAGTCACTTAGCTGCTCTGGGCCTCCTCCTTGTCTCATGGGACCCCTGCTGCTCTTGCAGGGCTGGGCTGCAGGACAGTCGGGGTATTGGGGAGGCTGTGTTCTCCTAGGCCCTCAAGTGCCATCCTGGGAGCTGTCCCCATCAGGACACAGCAAGGTGTTACAGGCCAGGGAAGGGCAGACCTCTTCTTTCCTTCTCTGCTTACTGTTTACAGTTTGACCTAGAGAGTCAACTTTCAGGCATTGTGTTCTCTGGCAGCCTCGTGGCTTCTAAGGTAGGCTCCAGTGTCCCCATTTTATAGAAGAAAGGTGCCCAATAGGCCACATGGCCACCTTCACCAGATTTACCAAGTAGTAGGGTCAGAGCATTATTGACTCAAACCCTCTTCACCTCACCACTCTAGAGCAACTCAAAGCTTCATTCCTTCAGGAAGCGAGGTCGGGAGTGTCTGCCCTGGGTGGGACCCAGTGACCGCTTAGCCCCACCGGCCCAGCTCCTGCCTCACTGCCTTCCCTTCCCCACACCCACTTTCCCCTCTGCCGTGGGTATCTCTAAGAGGAGGACATCAGCCTGGGCAGGGCTGGCTCTGCTAGCTAAAGCCCCTCACGCGCTCTCCCTCCCACCTGGGGGAACCAGCATGGCTGAGTTCCTGGAAATCCCGCCCCTTGCCTCCAGCATCTGCAGAAAATTTGGGCTTGTACTCACCCTCTCCCTGGAAAGCAATTAGAAGCATAATTAAAATGTCACCCTGGTTCCTCTGCCCCTCCTGGATTCATCAGAGCTAATGAGGGACTTAACTAAGACAGAGTTAAGAGCAGGATGCTTGGTGGCCCCAAGGGAGGGAAGGGTGGGGAGAGGGGGCCAAATCTGCAACCCAGTGGCTGGGCAGGGTCCCTGGTGGCTGCAGTCAAGCTTCGAGGGCTGGGAGGAGGAAAGCACTCTTCACCCAGGCTGGATGGAGAGCACCTGAGCGGGCTGTGCACCCCCCAGGCAGTATAACCCCCTGCTCCACCTGCAGCCCTTCATCCAGGGTCCTGGAGGGCCCCAGAGAGGCGAGTCACACCAAGACCACAGCTACGCTTTTTGACTCTTGAAGTTCAGCCATTCAGAAAGCCCCAGGGGCCTGTGGAGAAGCTGGCTGGACCCACACCTTCAGGAGCGTGCATCCTGGTTGGGGGCTCGATGCACCCAGCAGAGCAGTACAGCACAGCCCCGCACTCTCATCTCATTGCTCTGTGGCTTTTGGCCAATTATTTCCCTCTCTGGGCAGCTTCAGTTTCTCCATCATTAAAGTTCAGTACTCGCTCAGTTGTTTTCAACTTTTTACCAGAAGTTTTGTAGGCAATGAGGTCATATGCTGAACCCCTGTACATAAACAGGCTGAACCAGAGCTTCCCTGGGTGGGTTTGAGGTTGGGGGTCCCTGCTTTCCCCACTTTGGTCTCTGAGGTTCACCCAGAACCCAGCTCAGCTCCCCCACCCCAGAACCTGTGTCACCTTAAAGATGTTCTGTAGGGCCCCTTCTACCTCAACAACTCGAAGCAGGAGGCCGGAACTACTCCTGGGTAGTATTTAGTCTTTCTAATTTAGATCACAGCAAACATTTCCAGAGATGGGATGGGGGTTTCCGCCCCAGGCAGGGCTGCAGTCTTGGCTCGAAGGCACATTAGCACCAGCCTGCCCCTGGTCCTGCCGCCATTGCGGGTGACTCCCCTCTGCTTCCCACAGCCCCACCAAGGGCTCTGCTCATATTTATTGGTCACATACTGGTCTGTAGAATGAATGTAATGGGGATGGGGTGTGTTAGCTGTTAGGACTGTCGTACACCACCACTGTTCTCCTAACAACTCTGAGGGCCACGCTATGCACAGCGGCCCCACATTACAGAGCATTTTACAGAACACAGGCAGCTAAAGTGGAGGGAGCGCAACCAGCCCACTGGGCTGGGAAAGGGAGGCACTGGGGCCCCAAGCTCTTCCTCACAACCACCATTTCAGCCTGGTGATTTACACTCCAGAACCTGAGTGACCAGGTGGAGCTAGTGACCTGCCTGGGCAGAGCAGTGCAGAAAGGGGTCCAGCTGACAGTCGGGCTGGTCAGAGTGTGTCCACTCTGCCAGGGCCGTGTGCCCCGGGAAAGGGGCTGCTGCTGGCTGCCAGGTTGGGCGCTGGCAGCTCTGGCCCCTTTCAGCAGCAGCTGCCGATTCACAGCATCCACAGGGCCCACCGGGTATGGCAAAGGCCCTTCCCAGCGTCCCTTAGGGCTGGCGTCATCTCTGCTGGGCCAGACCAGGGTGCCAGACTGGCTTGCCTCTCAAGCCTGCAGCCTGGGACCTGTGTCCCTGCTGCAGACACAGGTGCTCGCCCTCTATCCCATTCTCCACACACCCAAGCCAACCCTCCTCTTCACCTGGGTCACACCATGTTCCCGGAAGAAAGTGGACAAAAGGGATAGAAGGTGTCAGGACACGTGAAGGAGGAGAGTCTTCGGAGCTTCAAGTTTTAGGATCTGGTTCACCAACTCCACTCCATCTTACAGATGGGAAGACAGAGGCTGGGGGAAGGAGGCGCTGGCTGAAGTCTCAGGAGCAGAGAGAACCAGCCTGGGCTGGCTTTGGCTGTGGGATGGCAGATGGAGGACGGACTGGGCTGGAAGATGTGGCGGTGGGGGGCACAGCTGCTCGCAGAGCTGGAGGGGTGGCCAGGCACAGACCTTTTCCAGGTGTTTGTGGCCCTCTCAATCCCCAGCTCACCTGGGCCTTCACTCGAGCGCTTCCACAAGCGCCCCTCCTTCCATATTGGGCAGGTGCTCTCCCGCGCCGTGATGACCTACACGCAGAGTACCCTGGTCCCTGGGGGTGCTGACTTAAAATGTGAGAAAGGAGAGTTCAGATGAAGCCAGGAGAGCTGGTCTCTCCATTTCCCCTTTGCAGTCACCCCTAGGCCGTAGGGCTTCCTGCCAACAGCCAGATGGGAGACTGGAAAAAACGTTCTGGGGAAGGGAGAGGTATTTGCAGGCAGATGGATGTTGGTGGCTTTGCCTCTAAAACCTGTTGCTCTCACACGCTGAGCTGCTATTCTCCCAGAGGGAGAGTCCCAGGAGGGGTCAGGGATAGCTGCCTTCCCCAGTAGGATTCCAAACCTGAAATGACACCTGGCACAATAAATAAAAAATATATATACCCCTCAGGGCCACAGGACTTTGCTGAATTTTGTTTTGTTTTTATGCCCTGCTTTGTTCCAAAATGGATTGGAGGCAGCTTAAAAAACATGTAAAATACAAGAAGATAACAATAGATCACAGAGAAAACAAGACTGGAACAAACAGTACAATGAACTGAGAGGGTGGGACACACTGTTCTCTAGGCAGGCCTCCAGTTCTCAAAGGTGGGCTGCAAATTGGACTTGGGTTTCCCACCAGTCAAAGCAAAGAGGGAAATCCACCTGTTATGAGACTCACAAAGTCCACAAGGTTAAAATGATCCCGGGAACAACTCAGCTTTTTCTGACCCTGAAGTGTGGGAGGAATTCTTATATGAGGCCTTTGAAGGGGCCAGGGCTGGGGTCTCAGGCAACATCCCCAACAACAGTCTTTCAGCAGATACAGTCACAACAACCTTGTGAAAAAAATCAGGATGCGTTTCTGCTGAGTTTAAATCAAGGGCTTGATAAAACCAAGTCTTCAGAGGGCCAGATCTAAGTGATCCAAGTCATTCATCTAGGACATATAATTTAGAATCTTCTAGAGCAGGATTCTCAACCTCAGCACTGTTGATGTTTGGGGCCTGCTCATTCTGCAATACAGAACCACCCAGTACACTGTGGGATGTCGAGCCGCTATCCAATGCCTGCCGGAATCATCCCCCAACCAGTTATGCCAATCCAAAATGTTCCCATATGTTGCCAAAGGTCCCCTCGGGGGCTGCAAACTACTGCTCTTACAGGAGTGGTGAGGCACCTGTTTTTTTGTTTTTGTTTTTTCCATAAGGGCCAATTTAAGACAAAAATGTCTTCAGATCATATGTTTTTTATTCAAATTGAAAAAAGGTTTATGTAGACCCATGGGGCACAATGTATATCCTTGTATCTTAAATTACCTACTTTTTTATTGAGAAAATTGGTACAGTATAACATGTTACTATGAAGGTATTCTTTAAGAAGTAGCCACACAGAGGCAGCTTTCTAATTTCTTCTGCAGCCAGATTGAGGACCCTGGGAAGGTGGCCGGCTGTGGGCTGCCCTCTGCACATCTGAGGTGGTGAATGGGCCATGTCATCTCACCGCTAACTTGGAAGACACTGCATCAGTATCATTTCTTGCAACCAAAGTTCCTCCCCGGTCTCCTCCAAGTTAAATGAGCTGACCACAGAGGGTTTGAGGTCATAGTCTGTGAAAACAGAAATCCACAGCCCAGAGTCATTGTTTCATCTGAGGTTTATTGAATGTGTGTTTCCTCCAAAGCCCTACACACCTGTGGACAGTGTTTCCACTTTCTTGCTCGTTGATGATCTATTGTTCCCCCCCACCTGGCCCCATCCCTAGCCTTGGAGGGCAGGACCCAGGCTCCTCTATGTGACTTCTCCATAGGGCTCAGCTGGCAAAGCACTATCGTGGGGGGCAGGGGGTGATGAGAGGACACAGACAGAGCATTCTGATTTTCTTGGGCCCCTTCCTCCATAAAAACTGTTAAAATTGTATTTTATGACATGTGAGTGTGGGGAAAATAGAAGTTGCTATGGCCAGGATCCTCACCTGACCCTAAACTACCTAATGATGTAATTGGCCTACTGCTGGGCTGATGCTCTCACATCCATTAGCCATGAGCTGTTATTGACAGGCTCACTATATAAAGAGCTCTACCCATCCACAACCGGGAGAGTGGCACGTTTGGGGAATCAAGGACACAGCTGGCTCTGGCCTGAGCCTCTAGGTGGTGGAGACATTCCTGAGAGAGGAAGACTGCAGGTGGCATGAATTTCAGGGCAGTTAGAGCTCCATCTCAGACACAAGGAAGCCACCGGAAATAGAAACGGTGAGAAGGTGGCTGTCTGTGAGCTGGGGGCTATGGGTCCCCCCCTAAATTCATACATTGAAGCCCTAACTAACCCCCAGTGGGATGGGATTAGGAGATGGGGTTTCTGGGAGGTGATTCAGTTTAGGTAAGGGTGCGACCATGATGGGAGTAGGGTTCCTATGAAAAGAGACACCAGATCCCGCTCTCCCGTGTGAGGACACAGTGAGAATGAGGCCGTCTGCGAGCCAGGAAGCAGGTATTACCACCAACCCATTCTGCCAGCACCTTGGTCTTCCAGCCTCCAGAGCTGTGAGAAATGATGCCTGCTGTTTAAGATCCTGGCCTGTGGTATTTTGTTTTGGAAGCCCAAGCCAGCTGAGCCAGTGGGCAATTCCCGACGTGTCTGGAGCCACTCATCTAGCTGAGGAGCCCTGCCCGTGGCCCAGAGATGGAATCAAAGCCAGGCCAAGAAGTGAGACAAGGGCAGCTCCCTGGGTCTGGTGAGCACCCAACAGGAGGGAAGGGCAGGGCAGGTGAGCTTCTCCCCCTGGGCCCTGCCAAGTCTCCCCCCACCGGCCCCCACCCAGGCTCAGGGGGCTTATCTAGGCTGGGAGCCAGGAGGGGCTGCCCTTGGCTTGCCTGTTCCTGCCACCCATGGCCACTAGGCTTTGTACACACAGTGGGCACAACTGACTCCCTGTCAGTAGCCAGGGCCTGGAGGGGTTTTCCATCTGTACTCTGTCTGCCTTGTGACCCAATGATCATTTAGAGATAACAGACTGGAGGGCAGCGTTGGTGATGAAAATGGAGCTTTTCTTCCAGACTCAATTGACCCAAAGGCAGATCGAACTTGTGACCTTGGTCCCCTATTCATCAAAGTGAGTGCACCAGACCATGGGTGAGAGTTAATCCATCACTGTGCCTGAGGCCAGCTGGCAGCTCTGTGTTCCATAGAAACCATCCTCTCCCTCCTCCAAGTGGGGGTGAGGGGCTCATGCATCCCAGGAGGTACACAAGAGCTTCCGCTGGGATGTGGGAATGGCTAGTAGAACTTTGATAATAGTTATGGTTTCTCTTGACCCGCATGCCTTTCTATTTTTACAAAGTACAGAGTGCATTATGGCCAAGGCGAAGAGTCTCCCCTTTGCTGGGTCTGCTGGATTCTGGCACTGGGCAGCTGGCAGTCCTTCTTCCTGGCTTTCCTTGGAAAGAGGACCCAGGACTTTGCAGCCAGAAGGGTCTTTATAAAATGCAGATCGTTTTATAAAGGGTGGCCCCTGCCCCGAGCTGCAAGGCTGGGTCCTTCGTGACTCCCAGGGCCTCAAGCTCAAGGCCCTTCCCAAGCAATGCTCCCAGCCCCTTGGGTCTCTCTTGTTGCCCAACTTGCCAGATCCAGCCGTACAGAGCCGGAAGTGGCTTCCCAAATGCTCTGTCCACTTCCTGCTGGGAATATTGCCCCACCTGCCTTAACAACACTCCCCCTGTTGACCACTTCGTTTCACATCCTCCCAGAAACCCTTCATGGCTACCCAAGGGAATGCTAAGAGGTCTTGTAGTAGCTCTTCGAATGCCTCATGTCCCCACATTGTAGGCTTCAACCACCTGTTTCCGGGTGACTTTCCCTCTGTCTCCATTTCCCTATGGTTGCTGTACGACATTACTAGAAACTTCGTAGCTTACACAACACAGATTTATTATCTTACAGGTCTGGAGGTCAGAAAGCAGAAATGGCTTTCACGGAGCTAAAAGTAAAGTGTTAGGTCTGCGTTCCTTCTGGAGCCTCTTGGGGAGAATCTGCCTCCTTGCCTCTTCCAGCTCCTAGAGGCCACTGCGGTCAGCGTGCGGCTCCACCCTCCACCCCTTGCAGGCCAGCAGGGTAGCATCTTCTGGTCTCTCTTTCTTTCTGACCCTCTTGCCTCCCTCTGATGAGGTTCCTTGTGATTACACGGGGCCCACCCGGAAAATCCAGGAGAAACACCCCATCTCAAGATACTTGATCCCATCTTCCAAGTCCTTTTTGCCACGTGAGGTGACACATTCACAGGTTTCAGAGATTAGGACATGGTGTCTTTGGGGGGCCATTATTCTGCCTACCAGAGTAATGGCAGCTGCTGTGTCTCTTTCATCCTGTATTCTCCAGAAGGAATAGAAGTTCAGAAATATTTTTGAGTGACGTGAAAGAACGAATGAGCAGCTCCCTAGAGGCCAGGTGGGGGCAGAAGCCAGACTGGGGAAGCTGGGAGGCCCCATCATGCCCCTCCTACCAACTCATTTTTCTGGCAATCTGGACCTGTGGCATCCCCAGAGCTTCTGGTGACAGGGCTCATTTTTTGAAGGGCAGAGTTTCTGGGTCCTCTGGAGATGTCCCTCTGAGCCCAGAAGGCTTGGGCAGGCTTTGCTTAGCCTGGAGGGGCTCTGGGCACAGAAGCAGAAGAGAGGGAGGGGTAACTCACAGACTAAGACACATGGTGACAATGTGGAGAGGAGCTATTGGGACACCCCCGGGCCAGGGCTGAGCCCCTGAGCCCAAACTGTCCTGCTTTCTTGACCCTCAGACCAAAAGTACAATCCACATGCTCACTCAGAGGCCCAGCCACGCTCTTGGCCTTGGAGGCCTTGGTGTCTCTGGCCCTGGGAGGGGCCCTTCCTGCCCTGCAGCCTGGTGCGCTGCAAGGAGCTTGGCTTTGGGATCACGCATGCTCAGCCTGTGGTCTTTGGGAAACTCATCTAAGCTTTGAGCCTCAGTTTTCTTGACTGTGGAAGAGAAATAGTAATGGCTCTCTGTCCAGGGTTTTGTGGGAATCAGCATACAGTGTATACAGTGAACCTCATCTGATTAAGTCCTAGTAACAGGTAACAAAGGCTGGGATCCTGGCTTCTATTCTGACATGTACTGGCTGTGCAAGCTTAGGGAGTCACTTCAGCCCTCTGAGCTTTGGCTTCTTTATCTGTGAAATGGGTAGAAGCAGTCTGACCAGTTGCAGCAAGGACCGAAGGAGGCCCTGATGAGCAGTGTGGGTCTTCAGTTCTGTCACTCTGCCCAAGCACCCAGGGGAGACAGAAGCCCTTCCCAGAGTGGAGTTCCTAGAACCACTGGACTCCCAGTGACCAAGCTCCTGGGCACAGACAGAGCAGGACAATCCTGGCTGCTGGACTTCCTGGCCCTGCACTTCAAGTGGCTATTGGAAGGCCAACAGCTGTGCCCACCAAGTGGCAGCTCTTGGACACAAAGAGCCATGGAGAGGGCAGGGCACACTGACTTATTGTCCTTGGGCTGACAGGCAGCAGTGTGGGTCGCTGTGGCTCCTCTGACCTCCACCCCTTCTCAACCCCGTGGCTATCCAGCTGCCAGGTCCATCCCTTTGGGCAGCGCCTGAACAGCAAGGACCTCCCTCCCTGCATGGCACCTTTTATCAGGGGCTCTTAGGAATAGTAATAAACTTGAAGAAGGTGTGGCTCCACAGACCTGGGGGCAGGACACCTTGGGCCTTGAGTGCCAGGCCACATCACTCCTCGTGGCTTATGACATATCCCTCCAGCCGAGAGGTCTCTAATGAAACTACTCCCTGGCATCAGGCATCCACAGGTATTTCTTACTATCCTCAGCCTCCCGAAGAGATCGCTCTGTGGGGCCATTTTATGGATGCAGATTCTGGGGCTCAGAGAAGTGATTAAATGACTGGTCCTGGATCACAGGCTGGGGACTGGCAAAGCCAGGATTTGAATCCTGGCCTGCCTGATACCATGATCTGCACCCTTCCCATGAACTCAGATTGCAGGGTGTGGAGTAAGGCAGATGCACAGATACTGGGGAGGATCGTGTGGCCACACTCTGCCCAGAAAAGTGCTCGCTGAGATTAATCCATGGCTCAGGGGACCAGCATGGTGACTACCCCCAGCTCCTGGCAGCCAGAGAATTCTAGAGCTCCCTACGTGCCCCGCTTTGCAGAGCAATGCATCTGTAGAGGGAGACAGGCAGGGTGACGATGATTCAGCAAATCTGCCGCTGAGTTCAATGAGCACCTCATAATGATGGTGATTAAAAATTAACACCACTGTTTGTACAGCAATTTGCATGTCCACTTTGCAGCCGTGAATTAATTAATAAATGAAAACACAAGTGCTGAGGATAAGCTCCAGGGTGCAGAAGAGCAGCCTGTTGCAGGTCCAGCTGGGATAGCCCAGAGCTGGGCCGTCCGGCTCCCAGCCTGGGTCCCTCTCCAGGGCAGTCTGAGGGCTTCTGTGGCCTGGGGCTCGATTTTGTCTTTGCACAACTGGTTGCTGGTCCACTTGGGGTGCCATGAGGTAGTAGTATAAATGGGTGGTGGGCGGGGGAGGTGGGGTGCGTGGGCAGTTGCCCCTGGTCTGAGTGAAGCAGAGAAGGGCGGGAAGGTCTCCCAGGTGGGAGACCCAGACCCGATCCTGGCTGACATGAATTAGCTGGGGGACCTAGGTGGTTACCCAACTTTTTTCTGTTTATATTTGCTCATCTGTAAGAGGGATGAGGTCTTCCAAAATGAAATTTCCAAGTGGGAAGCTGTATTAGTTTCCTAGGACTGCCTAACAAGTTATCGCAGAAGAGGTAGCTCGAGGAAACAGATTGGGACACCGGAGGTCCTGGATCCAGGAGCTGGGAGGTTGGTTTCTCAGGGAGCCTCTGAGGCAGGATCTGTCCCAGGCCCCGCTCCTGGCTTCTGGAGGTGGCTGGCCATGCTTGGTGTCCCATGGTAGCTGTAGGACTCCAGTCTTCTCTTCACATGGCTCCTTCTCTGGGTCTTCTCTGTACCATGTGTCTCAAATCTCCATCTCCTTCCTCTTTTGAGGACACTAGTCACTGAGTTTAGGACTCACCCTCAGTCCGGGATGATCTCATCTTGAGATCCTTAACTTAATTACATCTGCAAAGACCCAGTTCCAAGTAAGGTCACAGTCACAGGCCCCAGGGGTTAGGCCTTGGACTATGTTTTTAGGGGAGACAATTTAACCTACCACAGAGGTATTTTGGACAAACAAAAGCCACGAATGTCAGGTGTCCTTATGCCAGAGTAATGATGACCTATTAGGAATTCCTCTGTGCACTCTCCCTGACACACTTTCTGCTGGCCAGGTGCACAGAGGCGGGACCTTGATCGGAAGAGGAAGGGAGCCCATGGGGTGGCTGGGGAGAGGGGTCTCAGCTGGGCCCTCTTTCATGCTCAGCCCTCCTGGATGGACCCTTTCGGGCCACCAGAGTACTGGGAAGCACCTCCAGTGATATCTCCAGGGCTCTTGGCCTTGCTGGGCCTGGATTCCTCATCTGCTTGTCTGCCCTGCCAGGTCGGTGTGAGCTTTCAATGAGCCATGTTGACAGATGAATGTTTCCTTGGGACTGCTAATCAATGCGCATGAACCAGGCCGAAAGGAGCAAGGCCTCACCAAAGGGACCCCTCTGCTCCCTCTCCTGCAGCCCTGAGCTTGGCCGTCTGCCTTCCTGGGAATGTAGTTGGAGGGAGGCCCAAGCTTCTGGGTCCCTTCCCTGCTCCTCCCAGCCCCACCTCGGCTCCAGGTGTCTCTCTCTCCAGCTATTTTCTTTTCTGATCCAGAGTTCAAAAGAACAACAAATCGCGGAGTGACAGCTATGGGGAAACAAAAGCCGGCAGGCTCATTCTTGTTGGCCGGCTGCAGCCTGCAGGGTGCTGCCCGCCTCTCCCTGCTCAGTCCAGGGGGGAGGGTGTTTGGGTTCCGTGGGCATCAATGCCAGGGCAACTCTGGAAATATCAGCTCCAGTAAGAGGGAGGACCAGCTTGGGGCCAGAGCAGGGGGAGGCGGAGCCCGCCCTAGTTAGAGCCCTAAAATGCTCCTTTGATTGCACTGTCACTGTCCCCAGCCCTGGGGGCAAGGGTGGTGTAATAATAATAAAACAACATTTGCATAGAGATTTCGTTTACAAAGCACTTTCTCAGGGGTGGGAGGCGCTGGGGTGGCTCAGTGGAATCCTGGCCTCACCTCGCTGTTGGCTGGTTCCACCCCCAGCCAAGCTAGCGACTGAGTGCTTGGGAAACAAAGCGCTATTCATCCCACTGTTTCCGATTCCTCTGGATTTCCATCCTTTTCTCCTCTCTCCCATGAGGAGCTCACTCGGGGCCTGTCACTCAGGCCAGAAAAGGGATGTCAGGAATCCCAGAGGGAGGGGTTGGCTGGGGCTTGACAGGAAGGAAGGGGGGAGACAAGAGGTCTCTTTCCCTCTGCACCCTGCCCTGCCCCCACCCACTCTGGCCTCCAAGGTCCTGCAAATCAGAGCAGCCTCTCTGTGGCTGTTCCATGTTAACTCTTCTCAGAGCTAATCTGTGGCTGTGTCTTCACGCTGAAAGTATGAGACAGGTTTGGTAATGTCTGCATATGTGGTGTGCGTGTTTGGGAACACGCAGAGGTAAGCACCCCGCGGGGCTTTGCTAATGCCACCCCAGCAGCGTGCATCGGGGGTGCGACTTCTGTACACAGAGTGGAAGCATGAGCCCCAGGGGGTGTGTGCACCTGTGGCAGGTGGGAGGCGTGGGACAGCTGGGCCCACTCCAGTGCAGCTGTGCCTAGACAGTAGCCCGGCTGTCACCTGGTCTCTGGCACCCAAGGTATAGGGGGCAGCATTCGACCCTGGCCCCTTAAGGGCATCTGATGAACTATATAGGGGCCACCTGCAGGAGCTTGGGCAGCTGTTCACAGTCCCAGCAGGAGATGGAAGATGCAAGAGGTCACTGACAGACTGGAGAGGTTCACCTTCACCTTTGAGAAGGATGTAGATAGAGATGCAGAAGGGCACCGGCCTCCTGCCTTTCCAGGGCATGGACAGTGAGTGAGGACAGGGTGCCTCTTGGGGGCCCTGCCCCATCCCTCCCAACCCTGCAGCCTTTCCTGCAGGCCTCTCTACTCAGCTCCCTGACGGGCCAGCCCTTCCTTCTGCTGCTCACCAGGGAAGAAGAGTTGGAGGCTGGGCCCACTGCCTGGGATTCCCAGCTTAGCCCCTCTCTTCCCAGGGGCTCAGGCCTCCTCTCCCACATCCTCTCCAGAGCTCTTGGAAATGGGCCTGGCTTCTGGGCAGTCCATTTTCCAGGTGGGGAAAAGTAGAGACACAAAGAGAGAAGGTGAATCACAAGAAGCCAGGAAAGTCCACACTGGCCTCCCAGTCCCCAGGCTGGCCTTGGGCCCCACCACCACCACCCGTTTCAGAGTTGGGGTCGCTTATGCGTTGAGGTCTGGAGGTTGGTTCCAGAGGCCAGCATCCAAACAACAGGACTTGGGGGCCCCCAGGCCCAAGCCCTGGGAGGGCTCGGGGGGTACTTGCTGATAGAGGTGAAGGCCCTTGGGCTGTGGCAGACTCTGGGGAAGCTTAGCTTCTCCCTTTCTTCCCCTTCCAGAGTTGGGCTCAGCTGTGTGCAACTTCTTTGCTAAAGGACTCTGTGAGAAAGGTGGGTCAGCAGGTGGGTCTGGGGTGGGCAGAGGCTGTCTGGCTATACTGGGTTCAGCTTGGCCGAGAATAGGGTGTCAAACTAGCACCTGGGGAGGGGAGGCTGGGATGGCACAGAATTTTAATCTTATAAGTAGGCAAAGTCCACCAAGAAGCCTACTCCTCCCGCCTCAGGATTTCCCTGCCTTGGTAGCACTGAAGAGGACAGCCATGCCTGAAGGGGGCACTGCCTTCTTTCCTCCTTGCTGGGGGTGGGAGCGTTTGTGGGCTTTGGCCCGCGTGTTCCGGAGAGGCCCCGACTTCTTTATTTTCTCCTGTTTTCTTCCCAGCCAGGAAAGTGGCACCTTCCCTCTACTCTTGTCCTCTGCATCTGGGTGGAACCTGGCCAGCTGTGCCATCTATTCCCTCTGTCCTAAGGTAGCTCTGGCTGCAGCCTCTGGAATGCTATCAACAAGCACCCCTGTTTCTCTCCTGCCCTGACTTGCATCAAGCAGTACCTTCTTCCAAGCCCCTCTCATCAAATGCAGCTGTTCTGGGCAGCCTGGCTCAAACACAGGGGTTCTCGACTTTTCTTCTGGTTGGAGAACAATTCACAGGTTCTTCCTATGAAATACACAGCTGCCCAAAGAGTCTTGCCTCTAATTTGGGGGTTCCCAGTGCCCCTATAGGTCCAGGTTAAGAAACCCTGCTAGTGTGAATGAGTTTAGGGCCGACTTTTCAGATCCAAGTGATTCAGTTCTTGGGCAGCTGGGAGGCCAGGAGGGGCCGAGGCAGAGAAGCCCTGGAGCCCTCTCCGCCACCAGCCTCACTTGCCTCTGGGCCAGCCCTGGGCGAGGCGGTGAGAAGAGGAGTGAGCTCAAGGGCCACTGAAGGCTTTGTGAAGCCAGGACTAAGTCACGTCCCCAGGGTCCTCAGCTCCGCCTTTCCCTCCTCTAGACATCTTGCAAAGAATTAAAACTGTTCTTGCGGAAGGTCACAGCCAGTAAATCAACAGCTGAGGCAGGGACAGGGCTATTCACAAGGAACACCCAGCCCCTCAAATCCTGTCTGAAGACTAGCGGAGCCTGAGGCCGCTCCTGCTGGGATCAGGAACTGAAGTGTGCGCCCTGCTGGTGGCAATACCACATTCATGAAGATAGAGAGTAAATAGAATATATCCTTTTCCTTCTAAATCTTTACAAAGTTGGCTCTGTGTCACCCCATTAGGACTCCAGAATCAAGAAGCATAGGGTTTTTTTTTTTTAAGACATGAATTCAACAGGCCCTGCATAAGCACTTTCTATGTGCCAGGGAGGGAGTGTGGACGGGTCCAGGGCTGGAAACCACGGCTATGCTCTCTGCTCTCTGGTGGGAGCCCCCTGGTAAGCCTGGAGGGTGCAGTGTTGTAAGGTATAGTGGGAGCTGTCCTGATCTCCTGGGGGCTTCCTGGGGACTGAGAAGGGCAGGGGCAGGCTTAACAGAGAGGGAAGTTTGGCAAAGGTGTGGCAGTGGACCAACCGTCCAAGACAATAGCATGTCTGTCTGTGTTGCCTCCGGCCCCCAAGTCTGACCTCCACCAGGGTCCAGGTGAGGGAAAGAAGGCAGGGCAGCTGAGGTCCGAGCCCCAGCACCCTCCTGGGGAGGCCCTTCCAGCGGTGAGCTGCACCCAGGCTGGGGGTGAGTGGGGGAATCCCAGCTGGGTGCTCTGGTGTCCGCAGGAAAGCTCTGCCCATTCAGGCACAACCGAGGGGAGAAGATGTTGGTGTGCAAGCACTGGCTCCGGGGACTGTGTAAGAAGGGGGATGAGGGCAAGTTCCTGCCCCAGTATGTCACCAGGATGCCTGACTGCTACTTCTTCTCCAAGTTCGGTAATGCCCCTCCTGGCTGTGGTCCCTCATCCTGGATGGTGGCAGTGGGGACGGTGAGACAGGAAGAAGGTTTGGGAGGGCCCCTCAAAGTGCACCACACACGTCCAAGAGGCAGAAGAGGCCTGTCGGAGCCTCAGATGCGTACCTCTCCAACCCCTTAGGAAAAGCGGATCTCTACTCTAGAATCCCTTGTAACTGCCCCGCCAGGTCAGGCTCACACCCCTTATCCCCAAGGGTCGGGGGACTGGCAGCAAAGGCTGAATTGTTTCCCTCTCCAAGAGTCCTGGCTAATCACACACCAGGACTGACTGGAAATGAGCTTCTAAGGGGCCGTCTCTCAGTGCTGGGCTGGGTCCAGGACCGTGTTTCCCAAACAGCCGGCATATGAAGCCACTTTCCCACTGCTGGCCACACCCACAGAGCACCTCTGCACCACTGACTTTACCATCATCTACTCTTTCAGCTGTCTTGCTATTTTTAATTCTTATTTGAGAAGAAAACTTCCCAGGGCTTCCATAAATGGGAAACTAGCCTCACGTCCTGGCAATAAAAGGTAACTGTAAACATACAAACACGAGGTGCAGCACGATGCCCTTTAACAGGACCTCGGTGGTTAGGTCTGGACTAATCTTCCCTCCTTCTGGCCCTAAATCCTTTTGACATTGAAGAGGGCCACGTGGGAGAAAGCCACAGCCACTTCCTAGCTCGTTGAAGAAGGGAACCTGTGGGTGGGTTTCAGATCTGACCCTCCTAAATGAAATTCCACAGCTCCGTGCTTTTCAGAGCTGGAAGGAGCCTTAGAGATGAATGACTTCATTCTGTGACCATCTCCAGGAACACCTCTGACTGCGGTGGCTTTGAGACTGAAGCAGTGTAGGGGGCACGCATTAATGCCGACGGGGGCGGGGGCGGGGAAGGTCCTGGGGACGCAGAAGAAGGCCAGGCAGCCCCATAGGTCAGCAGGAGCTCCTCCCAGGCCATGTTCACTTTCCTGCCTGCTCCTTAGAGTGGAGGGCTGCCTGTGTGCGCTCCTTGAAAGGACAGAGTTACATGTAGTTCAGCTACCCTGGGTCGTCGCTTAAACCTCGTTTGTTTTAAAATGCTGCTTATTTATTCCTTCAAGAAACCTCCGTTGGTTTTCCCTTGGGGATCAGGTACCATGCTGGGCGCAGACACAGGAATAGGACCTGACTCCCTTCTGCCCTCCAGTAACTCCCATGGTGAGCGGCAGGCATGTAGATCGATGATCACAATACATAGCCTATGTTTCTTTCACTCTTGGAGTAAGTGAATATCTCATATAAAGGCAAATATCATTCTTACTAGAGGTAATTTGTTACGTTTTTAAGAGTTTTATTGGGGAAGTATTGGAATGGGAAAGGGCAGGTGAAGGGGTAGGAAGCCCACTGTCAGCCGACTGGAGGGTGAGGTGTGAGCGCCCCCTGCTGGTTGCAAGAGGAAAGGCAGCGACGTGCCGCCAGGCCAGGGCAGAAAGGCACCATTGCACTGATGGCTTCCTATTGTCTCCATCTATCAGATGTCCACCAGCCCTAGCGGGGGATGCTACCCCTTAGAAGGCTCACGTCCAGAGCCAGCACTCTATTAGGTGCTGCACCAACGATAAGCCAGTAAATCCCCCATGGGTGTGAGGAAGCGGGAGAACACAGAGGTGGCATTTCCGCACTCTGAACACTGATGTCATTCGTGGAATGAGAATGCTGGGAAGAAATGGTGGCTTAAAACTCTTGGAGGTCAGGGGGGCTCTTCTTCAGGTGAAACCTGGCTTTGCAGAAGCCCGTTTTATGCGTAAAATAGATCCCTTTGGAGTAGTTTGAAAACCAATGATGTAAACACTATGAAGTTCCTTTGGCTCTGAAAGGACTGGGTTGGAGACATTTAAGGAGGATGAGGCTAGAAACACTCACCAATTCTCTACTTGAATGAAGTGAAAAATGGGCTGAATCTTCCCCATGAATCCTTCAGAGTCTCTGTATTCCTAAAAGAAATCCAAGGGGGGCGGTTCTTAAAACTCTCGACTCATCTGTGCAAAAGGGCTGCCTCCTTGTAGGAGACACATGTTTGGCTGAATCCACGCACAGATTACAGCACAGGCTTAGTGAAAAACTACAGGCGTCCCTCTGTGCAGCATGTACCTTCATTCCTGTGCCAATTTGGAAGCCATACTCTGCCATCTTGGCATCTCCTCCACCAAGAACTGCACTGTTCTGCTCTGCAAGCCATGCAGGTTCACTGGAGAGAGGAAGGGAAGGCTTTCATCATCTGCACAGTGGCATCTCCATTTAGTGGCTTATGTCTTCTTGGGTCTTCAACTGCCAGCTCGGGGTCTCCCCTCCTCATCTCTCCTCTTTCTTCTCCATAGCCTCTAAATACCTTCAGTGCCAGTGCATCCTTCTGGGTGTCTGGCCCTGCCCCAACTCTTCCTGACGTGTGTATTCATACCCAAGCCCTGCTTAGCACATATTATTGGGACCCACCCTTCTTAGATTGTAAGAAGGATGAGAAATACCTTGTGGTCGAGAAGCTGCTGAGGACCAGAAGGCAAGCAAGTGGTCAGCTGAGCTTGGGGGTGGCAGAAGTGACAAAGACAAGTCAGTTTATAAAGAAGAACGTTGGGATTTTCAGGTGATTACAACAGGGGATATCCCTTTCTCCATGTGATGCCAGCCTTCAAGATCCAGGACTGTCTTTGGTGTGCCCAAGGTTTCTGCAAGGATGGTGAGGCCCTGAGAGAATGGGAGAAGCACGGGATGCGGGGATCCGGGTGTGGTTCTCCTGGCAGGGGAGGGTGCATATTCCCAATGAGACCCTTTGGCACGTGCCCCTGGGTGGAAATCCCAACAGAAGAAAGGCCATTCCAGGGCTCTCCCTAGGCAGGCTCCAGTGGAAAAAGCCCCCCCTGTGCTGCCAAGACACGTAGTCTGGGGTGATGCATGGCTGGATTCTTGGAGCCGGCTTACACTGGGTTCAAGTCCCCAGTGACTTCAGAATGTATCAGCTGTGTGACCTCAAACAACTGAACTGAAGAGGGGAAACACTCCCTCACAGGGTTGTTGAGCCAGTCAGACATGGGAAACCCCTGGCACAGGGTCTGGCCCACAGGAGGCATTCGGTCCACATGCATTCTCTATTTCTTTCACCCATCTGGTGGTGTCCTCATGTCACTGAAGCATGTCCCACTTACCCCATTATAGCCATCAGTCAGCAGGCAGTGTCCCCCATCAGAGTCCCTGTGCCCCGAGCACCTGTGTCCTTTTCTGTGGTGTCAGCTATGTCGTTCTCATTGAGTTCCTGGCAGTGTTGGTTTGGGGGGACTTGAGGGGAGGGGTACTGAAGGAAGATTAAAGATTGGGGTTGGCCTTTCCACAGCAACTCCTAGAGCTAAATAAATAAAAGGCTTGGTCCACATCCTTATGAATCCTGCAGGACAGTGTCAGGAACACTTGCAGCCCTGTCATTTCAGGACTGGCCAGCTGACACTTGCCCCGATACATTCCAAGGCCTCTTCCCATCTCAGTCATATGGCCAGGGAGTAGGTAGGTGCCTGGGGTAGGCTGAAAAGGACAGGAAGATTCCCACCGCCGTTAAGTGGAGAGCCTGTGACTGTCCACATGCCCGCTGGTGGGCTCTGTCATGTGTTCCCTGCCTGCTAAAGTAGATCCTTCTGGCCCATAGGTCCCCTGTGCAAATATCGTCATGTCCATAGGATAATGTGTATTAACTACTTAGCTGGCTTCTGCCCTGAGGGACCCAAATGCCAATTTGCACAGTAAGTATGACCCCTGGATGAACAGCTCCCACCAGGTGCTGGGCCCACGCTCTGCCTTCTAGACCTAGATCTTTCTGTACCTTCACTGGCCCAGTGTGGGAAATGGAGTGTCTGGCGAGCACCCACCCGCCACGTTTTCCTTGCTGGTTCCCCGGTAGCCACCCTTCCTCAGTGCTATTGGCTGCACCAAACTTAACCCACCCTGTTAATGTTTATCCATGCTGGGGATGGGCATATAGCTCTTCACCACCTGTTCTGGAAATAAGAGTAGAAACACTGGATACCCACCCCACCCCCAATCCTCTGCAGTTCTCCCACTCCCCGCCTAGGGCACAGGCTCTTTCCCTGTGGGGTTCTGAACCAGGAAACTTGCGGCAGACTGGTTTCTGAGCAGGTGGCAGAGGGGCATAGCCAGGCTGTAACTGTCTCTCTCTTTCTGCACTTCCCTCGGTCCCAAGATGAATCTTTTATTCAACCCAAGTTACATGAAGGTGAGTGCAGGCAGCAAGGGGGCAGACGTGTCTCCCCTGACTACACATGCTCTCTGTGGCGCTCCTGACTCCCTGGCATGGCACTGTTCCTGCCTGCCCTCGCTCTCACATGACCTGCTCCCAGCGCCAGTGCGGGGAAGGGCACATGGTGTGGTGTTTGTAGCCTACACATGGCTGTCCTCCCAGACCTCCCAAACTCTCTAATCTGTGCTTCAGGTAGGACATCTCAGCTCTCAGCTGGAGGCTTTCCTCCTCCTTAGCGGCATAACTGTGGTTTTGGGGGAGGAACACGGGGCCCAGCTCAGGACCGGTCCACGGTTGTCATTCTGAATCAGGGTGATCGGCTGTGCCTAGTCCCCAGGGGAATGGATACCCTGCCTACTGATAGCAGGCACTGATGAGAAGCTACATCAGGGTTTAGCAAACTACGGCCTGAAGGCCCAAGCTGGGCCATCACCTGTTTTTGTATATCTAGGAAGGATTTTTAAAAGGTTGTGGTGTGGAAAAAAAAACTTGTGACATGTGAAAATGAAAATTCCAGCACTCATAAATAGTTTTATTGGAACAGGGCCCAGCTTCCCATTTACATACCGTCTATAGCAGTTCTGGTGCTTAGGAAGGCAGAGCTGAGTAGTTGCAACAGAGAACAGATGGCCTGCAAAGCTAAGAATACCTACTATTTGGTCTTACAGAGAAAGTTTGCTGACCCCTGGTCCGGATGACGGTCGGTTAAGTATGACAAAGGACAGACCAGGAATGTGCACGCGGAGGCAGCTACGGAGCTCTTGTTAATGAGTGGGCCAATCCCCAGTCAGTTCGCAGAGGGCAGCCCCTCGCCAGGCTGGGTGGCTCTGGTTGGGGGAGGGAGGCCCCTGCTGGCCCTGAGCGGAATCTCTGCTAGAGGGTGGGAACACTCACCAATGATTATGGGGCATTCACAGCCCATGCCTAATTTTCATCAAAAGGCACGCGTTAGGCAATTAAAACTGACTAAAAGCACTTCAAAACCTGCTTTCATCCTGAAAGCCTGCCCAGAGCCCCTGCCACTGGTAAAGTTGCCATACTGCACAGAGACAATGTCTGCAGGTGTTTCCTCCTGGCTTTTCCTGCAGCTCAGCTGGCCTCGGGGTCCAGCACCTCCTCCTTTTGCCTGGGAACCTCGAAAACCCCCTTTCCTGGGTGAGTGCCTACTTCTTCACCCCCAGATGAGGCCCCAGGAACACCTGGTCTTCCACCACCTGGGGCTCGGGGCGCCAGAGCAGGGCATGTGCCACAGGGTGAGTACAACAGCTGACCACTGGGTTACTGGCCTCGCGGAGCTGGGGGTGAGGGAGGGGTGACCAGCTGCAGAATGTGGGACTCCTTCTCTGCCACAGGTGAGAAAACCCTACAGGGATGTGAGTTAACAGAAAGCAGGGGAATACTGGTAAACCTAATGTTACAACTGGTCTTGTAATGTGTCTCCTGCCAGGCAAGACTGTTTAAAAGCTGTAAGTTAATCGTATGACTTAAATCTTTGATTTTCTATTTTACTGCCTACCCATGCTGAGTTTATATATAATGTCCTTAGGATGTGGGGGCCAGTTAAGGAAGGGAACCTAGCACATTGGTTTTCTCTTCTGCTATCTTCTGGTTTATCTGGAAGAAAAACATGCTTTATCATACCTCCATGAGATAGCCTCTAAATTGTCCTGAGCTTTGACATCTCTACTCGCCAAGAGAATAAACTGTCAGGATGCAGGGACACTGTCAGGATACATCTGAGCTATCGGCCTTTAGCAGCCAGTCTTGTACTCTTGGGAAGAGATGCTTGCCTCAATCTCAAGGTCTCTTTCAGGCCTGAAATGGAGCTTCACTTAGGAGCAGAACCCAGGAAAACTCCTCAGAAAGCCAGCCATCTTCTCTGGCTCCCTAAACAATTTAGGATATATCTCTTGGGATTTGAATTTACAAAAAGTCATACCATTAATGTTTTCTCTTTTGTGTTGAAAAATGGGCCATTATTCCAGTAAGTGCAGGAAGACTTAACTGGTTGGAGTTATCAGAAAGTAACCCCCTTTCTGGGGAACTGAAGACCTTCCAGTGAAGACACCCAATGGCCATCCTGTGGGATGATGTTCCCAATGCCCCAGTGAACCCAGTCAGCCTGAACAGACAAGATGGCAGAAGTAGCCTGCTGCATTTCAGTTTGCTTATTCTTATCCTGTAAGTGAACGAGCTACTAAAAAACAAACAAACAGGAATAAAGGTAGATTGACTGTTGCAAGGTGAGTTACCCATAAAACGGGAGCAGAATGTACGTATAACCCCAGAGCTTGAGTATATGGAAAAATACAGTTGTTACACTTTGCTCAGCTCCTGGGCTGCTACAGCAAGCCGGGGCCACATGTGGCATTTTCCTGTGCATATGGCCTCAACTGCTGCTATAAACTAGCAATTAAATCAAATGGTTTTCTTTAGCATGACAGCTGCTTGCCTGCATGGATCACTTAAATTTAAGACTATATTCTGGGCATGCCTTGTGTGAGGAGTTACAGGGAGATAGATGGTACCACCAAGCCTTATGCTGGGGAGGTAAGAAAGTGACATTGAACATTTAATGCTCTACTATGCCATTGTTTGAATCCAACACCAGTGCAACTGAATCCACTGGGGGAGGAGCAGAAAGGCAAAGCTAAGCCTTTTGGAGAAATGGAGAAAAGAGCAATATACCATGTGCAGGACTAGTTCCCCACGTTGGCAGATGAAGACAGCTGCCTGACCTGCCTGGAGCTGCAGAGTAAGGGGGTAAGACAGTTGAAAGGAATTTTGGCCCAGAAGACAGATTTTGGGGGTCTGAATGACAGCTTCACCCTGGGCTTGGGTCAAATCCCGAACGGCTTTGTAGGCAATTTAATCTCGAGTCTGTCTCCTCGTTCTGGACAAGGAGCGCGGTAACAGCACCGGTCTCAAAAGGCGGTTGTAAGGGTACAATGAGGATGCATGTGAGGAGCTTGGCACAGTGTCTGGCTTTGACCAAGTACGCGCCCATCCGTCGCTGGATTCTAGTGTGGATTGTCAGGGTGCTGCTTGGGCTTGGTTCAAGCTTAGAATCTGAACATAGTGTGATGCCTCAAGTTTCGGAGGAGCTGCTATAATTTAATTCCTACTATGTCAGACCTTGATGGAATTGACAGATGCAAGACTCCTAATCTCCCCAAATCTCTGCAAAGTAGACATAATTGGCCCACTTTACAGTCCAGACCATGGACTGTAGATTAGATAACTTGCCCAAGGACACATCTATCCATTTCACAGGTTAAGGTTTAGGAGAGGCAAATGATCAACACAGGAATATTTCTTATTTTTTAAAAATGTTTTTCTCATGAAGAGTGGTGGAGCTGGGTGGTGGGGTGGGGTTGGCAGGTATTGAGAGTAATTAGGATAATCTGTAAATCAGGAGAAAAGGACTGGGGGATATTATGAGTCATGAGAAATACCTAAGTGGTCCCAAAAATATATTTCCCAGGTATATTTGGTCTTCATCCAGTTTCTGAAAACACTGCAGTCTTACAGGTGATAGGGTGTTTTGCCTTATAAATGAGACTTTTGGACCCCACCCAAGGGCAGGATGGGGGCTGAATGGCCAACAATTTAATTATGACTATGCAATGAAGCCCTCACAAAATCTGAGAAGAGCGTGTGGCTCTCTGCTCCCCTCGGTTGGACCCTGCTCCTGTCGGGGAGAGTTTCTAAGCTTGGGGAACCAGAATGCCTCCACGTGCAACTGAGCCAGGCCCCAAGTTCCATGAGGAAGCTCCTTTATTTGGGACCTTGCCCTGTCTCTCCATCTGGCTGTTACCTTGTATCCTTTACAGTACCCTTTATTAAACTAGTAAACTGTTTTTGAGTTCTGTGAGCCACTCTTAGCAAATGAATGGGATCTAAGCAGGACATCATTGGATCCTCCAATCTGTAGCCAGTAGGTCAGAAGCACAGGCAACTGCCTGGGGCTTGCAACTGGCATCTGAAATTGGGGATGGAGGGCAGTCTTGTAGGACAGAGCCCTTAACCTGGGGAATCTGGTGCTGTCTCTGGGCAGTGGCATCAGAACTGAGTTCTCTTAACATCCTGCTGGTGTTTGAGAATTGCTTGGTGTTACGTGTGGGAAGGCCCCCTCCCACATACCTACACACACTAGAATTGGGTCTGGGAACTTGAATAAGTTATACTACTATTACTGCCGGGTATAATATTGTTATTGTTTTATATATATATGTAGGAAAACACAGTCTTGCAGACTGGTAAGAACTATGGCAGCAGACAGGGTTTCTCATAGAATGTAAAACACCTCATTGATAATATGACTTTACTTTGAATAGCTAAATTATCTTAATGTGTATTAGAAAAAATGTACTTTCCCCAGTGAACTCAGTATCTCAGACATGACACTCAGGACTAAAGTCTGGTAGGTGGCACCACGGATAATCTAGCTTACAGACCATGTGAGTCACGGCCAGGGTGTTCAGGCAAGGCCGACAAAATTCCAGCCTCTGGTCATGGTATCCTGCCCTTTTAAACAGCCTTCTTCGTTTTAGTCTCTAAAAAAAAAGTCATGCTCCACCATCTCCCAGGGCATTGGCGAGAGCCTCCCTAGGTAATCGGCACTTGGATTTGTTCCAGGGCAGCACCGAGAGTCCCCAAACAAGTCTTGAGTGATTCTTGGTACTGACCTTATCAAACTAAAGGCCCTCTTATTAAGAGAGGGTGGTCTTGTGTTTGTCTTACAGTTGGCAATACAACGCAGGCCTACCTTTAGGATTGATGGATTATTAGGCAGTTCATTCTTCCCATTAAAGAACTTTTCAGGGATGTAAAATATTGTGCTATAATGACGTTACACCTTTTCAATCTACTTTAGCATTCTGATGATGACTAAAGCTAGTCCTTGGTACCACCGCTTATGGGCTTATGGGCTGTGGAGGGTTCTGGGGGCAACAGCAGGGCATTGAGGTTCTAAGTCAAGAAAGGTTTCTACTTAAATGTGTTTCCTAGCCCAAAGCTTTTTAGAGCAGTGATCTCAATTCTTCTTCCTCACTGCAGCACAGAGGACTGTGAGGAATCACATTTCTCTAGGGCAGGGGTCAGCACACTTTTTCTGTAGGGCCAGATAGTATTTTCAGCTTTGCAGGCTATATGGTTTCTGTTGCAACTACTCAACCCTGCCACTGCTGTGTGAAAGCAGCCACAGACTGTATCTAACCAAATGAGCATGGCTGGGTTCCAGTAAGACCTGCTTTACAAAATCAGACAGTGGGCTGGACTGTGTCTGTGGGCTGACATAGTCTGCTGACCCCTGCTCGAGGGGACTGGGGAACTGGGGAAGAGTACATCGCTGACAGGTCATTCTCATCTACCTGCACACCTGAGAGTCTCTGATCTAGAGTAAGGAAAAAGGAGGGTGCAGAGAGAACCCCTCCTTCAGTGTCTCTTCTTAAGGGCACTTACAAAGAATGGTCACAAAGTCATCCAAAAGGAAAGATGCTGTTTTTGGCATTCCGATGAAGGTCTCAGTAATGTTTAACTGAATGTACTCTTTTCCTCAGCCATGAACTTTTCCTTACGGAGAATTCTAGTGTAACTTTTCCCTAACAGATTCCATGAGAATCTGATGCAGAATTAAACTGCTCCCTCTGGAGATAATGAGAGAGGAACAGAGGATTAGGAGTAAGAAAGGCAGATCAAGTAGAAAGTAGAGCCAGGATTCAGGTTTTGAGGAGGAGTTGTGCAAATAAACATGCTGGCTGTGGAACAGCATGCGACTTCGTTGGTAGTTTTGAAGGAACTGGGCCGTGAGGGACTGACCTCATGTATTTCGGCATGAGGATATCACCAGTAGAGCTTAGACAGATAGAGGCCTATCTATCTGTGACATATAATCAACCACCCCTGTTGGAACAGGGGGTTGGAGAAACAGTTATCTATTTGCGCTCCCTAGATTAAATTTCCTCAAAGCCTCTTCCATCTGTAAGTATCCAAGTCACATTTTAGGGGCCAAAGCAGAAGCTGTAATATTAGTAAAACACTCAATATTTTGACAGGGGAAGAGACACCAGAAACCTACCTAACCAAGTAAAAGGAATTTCTAAGCACTTCATGAAATTCATGAGCTAGGACAGGGGTGGGATTCTGAAGATTTCCAGGAAGAGATGACAAACAGAAACTGTCTGCTCACTATTGAACCCACTTAAGATATATAAAAGCTTCTGTTTAGTGTGCTATTTTAAGCACCACTGAAAAATGTTAGGGATTTTTCATAGGCTTACCTGCAACTCCATACCCACTCTTCCTTTGCTTTAGTGTTTCCCACACGTCAAGATCTAGTCAAGGACCCAAAAGAGCCTAACCACTCCCAGGAGAAAGGCCTGTGATGTCTGATTTCTGCCACTTCAGATACTATTCTCTATCAGTTTATACTAGTCTGGTATCTAGTACAGATGAAGAGTAAATTGCCAAGATTTAGGGAACAATTTAGAGGAAAGGTTTTAGTTTTTACTGAATTAAGAAATAGCTATTTAAAAATTTTAACAAACTTTGTGATTTTCATGCCTCCTTGAATAACATCAGCCTTTGATGACTAAACAGACTGAAGTTTTTCAATTACCTTCAGTCACTTTTGAGAGCAAACCAAAGAAATATCCAGACAGAACAAAATCTGTTTGCATTAAAAAAAATTTACTTCTCTGTAACTGTTTAAGAGTCCAATAATTTTATTCTTTACACTCCCTCTCTCTGCCACAAATACCATTTAAATAGTTAAATATGCGCTGCAGCTGTCTTCACTGTACTCCGCTTGGAGTCCCAAAGCTTTCTTAAGTGGGGTCCAGGTCAATTCGACTTTCGCCAGCGCTGCAGCTCTTTGGATAAACAGAGACAAATATAAGGATCATGAGGCCACTTCTGCTGCTTCTCTCTCTTGCCTCTATGGAACATTCCATGACACTGTTGGTTTGTAAGTTTAGAAATAAAGTCTTAGACATGATGAGAAGTTTCTGCTTCATTTTCTTCAGTCTCAATTTAGAGATGTGAAGAATAACCTCAGGTATCAACTCGATCCCTTTCAGACAGGTCAAACAAACTCTAAGGACGGGCCTTTTCCCTGTGAAAGAAATGACCTGAGGTTTTAGGCATTTCCACTTAGCAGGGATGGTGAGAAAGGAATCCCCTTTCTCACCAATGGCCAGGTGTTATACATTACCTACCAATACCGTACTGGTCAGGGTGTAGGAGTCTGTGCAGGCCCACTTCTGCTGCCTGACCCATGCCCCTCCTTACTGAGCACTGACTTAATTAAAAAATCCAATCAGAGTCAAGTCCTGATATTTTAGAAGTCTTATTATCCAGTTTGTGAATTAGACTGCTGTTAATGGTTATCTTGTACACTGAAAATTTTCACCTGAAAGTATCTAGGCCTTTTTTTAATTGTGGAAAAATACTAGGCTTTTTTGATATCCTCCTGTAATGTCTTATTTTTAACTGTAAGGATGTATTTTTAGAAAGCAATACTTTAAAAATTGAGCAAAAGTTATCTTGAACTAAAAGAGGAGTGAAATTCAGGAATTTTCCTTCTGGTAAGATTTGGTGCAAGCTGGAACTCCTAACTAGAAGGGAATATGTTTTCTGAATGTTAAAAATAATGTGAACTAAGATAGCTGTAAGCCTTAGATATACTGATGAGTGACAGTGGCATCCTGTATCTCCACCTTTCTTTGGGGATATAAAGCTATTTGGTTTCAATCCTATGAAGTTCTTAGGTACAAGAGCCCCAATCTTCTAGCAGGCAAACAGCTTTCAGGAGAAAACAAAACCACTAGATCTGTAGTGGCAACCTTAAATGGAGCACAGAGCAAGTATGTAAATCCCAGTCAAATCTTACAAAGGTCACTGTAACCAAAACCTCTAATAAAAAAGAATCCCCAAGCCTCAGGCAATAGCTCATTTAGTAGAGTATGTCAGATAATGCAAAACTGTAATATAAAAAGCAATTCAGAAAACCCCTTGGAGGTCTCCATAATGGGATGTGAGCTGTAATTTTGGTTAAAAATACAGAAAGGCTTACTCAGATGCCTGAAACTCCAGCTACAACAAAGGATGAAGTACCCTGTAAACAGCATTGTCATGCCACCAGCTCCACTCTTCATGGTGGTACTGCACCTGATCCAGCCTGTTTAAAAAAGAAACATGCCTAACTGTTACAGTAAGCTGTACCTAGGGGCCCTTATCTGCGAGTTATTCAAGTTAGCCCAGCTAGCTGAGGTGATGGAATTGTAACTCAAAGAATTACATAGCACTATATAAATATTTTTGAATAGATGAAAAGGCTAAGACCTTAATTTTAACAAATTTAAATCAGTTACTCATTTTTCTGGGGGAGCTTATTTAAAATCTTTAGTGGGGAGATTAATATGGTTGGTTAACTTGAGAGTCTTTCTGGCTTTGGGATGATGAACGTGGGAAGGGAGAGATGGGGGTGGGTGGCAGAGAGGCAGGGGTGAATATTAAAAAATTAAAGCTGTTCCATAAATGGCAACTGTACTATATTAGCTTTGGTGCTTCCACTTCCAATTATGTCAGACTCCAGCATGAAAAGACAAGTTCAAGAGTAGGAAGATCACACATTTCTCTTTTCTTTAGCTTTGCTCTAACAGCCACGGCTGAAGTAAGAGAAACGTCTCCAAATGTGTGGAACCGGCAACAGAACCCAGCAGTCGCTGACTCCAGCCTCACCTTTCTGCACAGCTCCCAAGAGCCTCATCAGAGAGTTGGAGGGTGTAAGGCTGGTCGGGGGTTCCAAACTCCTTATCGCAGTCGAGCTTCTTTCCAACAATGGAACTACGGTTCCAAACACAAGTCACTGTGACAGCTCATCTCGATCCATCCTCTTTCCCAACACTCAGCGCCCAGGTTCCCAGGGCCAACCCACTCCCTAGGTGGGTTAATGTCTGCACTGGGCCACAGCTAGCTCTATGTGCTGCAAGTCAAAGCAATCTATTCCAGGTCAAAAACAGGTTCTTCAAAAGGCTGAGGGAGCCCCTGGGGACCAGGACCTAGATACCTTTTTTTTTAAAGATACCTTTCTGATCTGATGAATGTACTGACCAGATGACCCATGTGTACATGCTTAATTGATTGTATTTTCTATCATCTGCTAAACATTTCAGCAAAAAGCACGCCTTTCTACTTGACTACTTCCACCTGTCACTGCATCTACAGTCAACATGTCTGTTGTTACTCCTTTGCTTTAATGACCAGCAAACCTTTGCTATTTGTTTAGTACATGAATAAGCTCTGCAGAGCCAGACAGGAGGATTTATGCTACTCCCTACATTTCTCCTGCACCTCTTTTTCTTTTAGTGATAGGCGGGAATCTCCACCTTTGCTGGTTCTCTGGTCTTGGCTTGCTTCATTAGGATAAAGGGTAATTGAAGCAAACATTTATGACAAGTTTATCAAGTGTGGTAAAAGTTGCTGTCAGTGTAAAAGTGCTATCCAAATGATCATTATAATAATGAAAGGAATGATACTTGCTTCCAAGAGATTACACAGAAGATAACTCTCTTGCAAGGTGAAGATCAGTCTCTTTAAGAACAAAGCATGATATAACCTTTCATCTTGGAAAAAATTTGAAGCAAAAGCTGTGGGGGGTGGGGGGGTGTGGATACCAACTTCATGAAAACTGCCTTTGTATAACCACTTTCTATCCAGTGTCAGGAACTGGGTGTCCTTTCTCCAGCCAGTTGAGCCTACTTACTTCAATATAGGTTCAAACTTGGTTGAATGACACCCAGTTCAGGCCCTGAGCTGGGATATATAAACCTAAAGGCTTGGAGAGGCTGCTCAGAACCCACAGAAGTCCTGTTGAGTTTTTTGGTCTTCTTGCCAGCTGCCTAGGTCCTCTGGGCTCTCGCCTTACGGCGTGAGGCTGCTCATGGCCACTGCCACTCCTCTGCTGCCTTATCTCCTAGATGCTGCCCTTCACCTGCTGGTGTTGATGTCCTTACATTTCAAACCCAGTGACAATGACTCCACTCTAATACAAACACTCAAAACCCGAACCCACCCACCCCTCTGGCCTAGATACAGGATTTGACTTACCCCTTAGGTCTCTGACTGTTGCTCACTCACATACTTTCTTATTTAAGATACCTCCTTTCATGGACTCCTCTGGCTGGTGGACCTAATCCTGGCTGGTACATTCCTGCTGTTATGATCCTGACTATTCTGAGGCTGTTCCTCACATGGATGCACTATTGATGGAAATGCTGTTTGAAGGTTAGAGGAGAGCCTTTATTTAGCCGTTTCTTGGTCTTTAGAAACCCAGGACCCTCTAAATTTTTCTCACTTTACCTTCAGGTAGCTCCTTCAGCCAAGCTTTGCTTTCTGTAGTTGTGCAGTTTTTCTCAAATTATGCTTTCCTTGTTTGAGAAATATTCCTCTGCTGGGTCTGGGGCAGCTGCTCCAACCCATCATCTACTATCAGCAGTTCTCTACCTTGGCTGCTCATCACAAATACTTTGGAAATGTCTGAACATATGATTCTTAGACTCTACTTCAGAATCAATCTCTGCGGGTTAGGCCTAATCTTCAATCTAGAAAAACACCCATGTGAAATTGCTAATTGTCCAGCCTGGCAACCAAGGACTGAGACCTCTTAAATGAAAAGCTAGGGGACCGTGAGTCCTGCCAGCACAGCACTCTCAAGGTTCAGGGGCTCTGAATGCTTTCCTGTGAACCATGGAACCGATTTCTACTGCTGAGGATTCTCTAACACTTGCATTTGTCGAATCCCTGAAGAGTCAAATCTTGAACTTCCAAAATCTATTTCCTTGAAGGCCAGGAAAAATGACTTTTAGTAGGAGTTCCACGAATAGCCTTCTAAATGAACAAAAGATGGCTCGCAATGCTTCCGGATTCCCTCACTCTTATTCCTGATTTGCTAAAACCCGTCTCAGCAGCATCCTCAGAGCTGTTAGTCTGCCATGGGAATACCTAGCTTAGGTCACCAGAACACATTCATGAGGCATCACTTCACCTGTTTACTCAGGTACGCTGATGTCCGAAGCCTAGCTGCTGTTACGAGTTTCCCTGTGAAGGAAAGCACAGCTATCTTGGAGCCCAACATTCCAGCAGAAGAAACACTGCCTGGTCAAACTTGGTGAAGACCATCAGGTAATGTTAGATGCCAACTATTAACTGAGACTGGACACTGGGCATGTTACTCCTCCTGAAATTTGGTTTTCTCATCTATGAAGGGATAATACCAATCTTCCAGGATTGGCATTAAGATTACCTGAGATAACCTTTGCAAACATGCAGGTACTATACCTGACATATAGCTAACTCAGTAACTGTTAGCTCACTGGCTTTGCCTGTACATACAAGGCTTCCTGAGATAAAGAAAAGGCTGTATGGCTTAGCATGAGTCTTGCTGGAGCAAGAGAATGGATAGCCCATGCTCTTCTGCAAAGATTCCGTGAAAGTTCAATTTAAATTGCAGTCATTGGAGGTAGTTATTGCCTGGCCAAATTACAAAGCCTTCTGAGGAGCCTCACTACCTTTTATCCTCGTAGATTTGGATGGCATCTGGGGAACTTCTCAAGACTCATTCATGATCCAGATCAGTTCTGACATCCAGTCTCTCTCCCTGTCCTTCTGATCTTTCATGTCTCCGTTCTCAGGTCATCTCTGCAGCTTGATTTTTCTAGTGGACTTCTATACCTTATTTGGCTATACCCTCTATTCCTGGTCCTCATCTCTGAACTCCTCACTTCCACTTATTTGCCTTGACTGCCCTTTGTCCCTGAAGGGTCTTAATCCCACCAGGCCCCTAAATCCAAAAATAGCTTCTGCTTATACCTTCTTGGCTACTCTAAATTCCTAGATGTTGCATTTGACCACAACCCTGGAACCTATTCGTGTACAAGCTGATCCTGATTGAAATCTAACTCAGTGCTTATTCTATTTAAGCAGACGTTGAAGTCTTTTTCTTGTGTGTTCAGCTTGAATACCCAGCCAAATTCAACTGTTATGTCACCAGCCAGCCTGTCCTAGTCCAACCTCCAACTCCTGGTGGAGGGGAAAGGAGAGTGATAAACCACTGTTACTGACCCTTAGAGCAAAAATTAATGTTTTCAGAACAATCAGAAGTCCAGTGTGCTGGAATGGCCAGGCAAAAATAAGCTAAATGAATGAAAAAATTATTCTGAAATGATGCAATTCAAAAAGCAGAACTGTTTGGTCTGGATGGATGGCCCTTGAAAATGAGCTTTTTACCTTGTGAGAGTCTTCCCCCCTGGGGACTCATGAGCTGAGGCTTCTGGGCCACTGCATTCCAATACCGAGGCTTCCCTGGCAGCACCCCTAGTCCAAGATAACCAGGATAGAGCTCTGGAAACCACTCCAGCCCCAGGGAGCTTGCAAGAGTCTTCCTGTCAGCAACAATGATCTGATTGGGGAAGGGGCTTTCAGTAGTGTGACGCTGGGTTGAAGGTAAAGACTGGTGTGATGCTGGGGGCCAACAGACAGATTTGTGCTCTAGAGAAGTTTGTTCCTCACTCTCTATTAACACCTTTACATTAGGAACTCGGTTATGAAGGCAGGATTCTGCTCTCCCTACTGGAAGAAATTTCATAGTCAGAGAGGCAAGGCTTTGGTTATATGACTGTGACCCAGAGAGAAACTCATTCCAAGTTGTCTCCCTTGGAGTAAACAAATTGAAATTGGGACCTTCACGTGGAGGATTATTCTCCTCTGTGGGTGAATCATTACTACTGAAGCTCTTATTTGTGTTCCTGTTCCCAGAAGTCCATCCCTGCACTTCTGTTGCAGATACGCTTTTCTCTGCATTTCCTTTGCTCCCACATGCCTCTATTCCAAGGTTAAATCCTTTTTCCTGGTTCTCCTTGAGTTTACCTGGTGGGCTAACTTTAAAACCTAACATTTGTGATTCTGTGTTCTTTTCCTGAATCTGAGAGTCTCTAACGTCAGCAGACAGTTCGGAGACGTGATTCCAGGCCTTGGAATCTCTCTCATTGCTTGACAACGACGTTCTTACTCTTTTAACCTCATAGTTGAGATTTGTGGGAGAACTATGATAATCACCGATAGGCCTATCTGGTAATTTTACCAGAAGCTTCTGTCTTAGGGGATCAATTTTATCCAGTTTTAAATTAGCAGAAGTGGTTTGGACATCATTAGGTAAGGCTGAAGAATATTTTCTATCTTGACTTGATGAAGAAAACTCCATTGGACCAAGAGATAAAGATGCTTCAGTTTTTGAAAGGTTATTTCTACTCTCCCCTGATCTGGACAAATCTTTAGCAATGTCTCTTTTAGGAGGAGTGTTCTCTGATGGATTAAACTGAGCCCTGGTTTCTCCATGGAAAGTAGTCTTTGGTTTAGTACTTTTTAGCATTTTGAGGGCGGGATGAATTCGATTCTTGCTATCTTCATCTGCCTTTGTCTCACGTGCTCTTTCCAAATCAACAGCTAGTACAGGGGAGGACTGGATTATCCCTTCTGGTTTGTCCCTTATCAATTTAGTATTTCTTTTCTCACTCTCTGTCCCTGACTCACTCTCTCTAGCTTTAGTTAGGTCTTTGATTGGCCCTTTCATTTTTCTGGCACGTGGACATGTAGCTGGCTTGGCCTGAAAAACTTTTTGATCAGCAGGTACAACTGGTTCTGTCATCTTACAGTGTGGCAAGTGGGACTTCAATCGTTTATATGGCTTCTTACAATATGGACACACCTCCATTCTGGGTGGAAAATCACTCTTCTTTTCCTAAAAAAAGGTAAATGTGAGATTTTGAGGACCACATAGTTTGTACAATAAACACTAGTATCTTATTTATGCATGTAACTTTTAAATTCACTTTTAAGAACCTAGGTTGAAGGAAAAACTTTAAGATTAGTTTTCATTATTTTCCTTACAAAGATAGAAAAGAGAAGAAATTGTTTTATGATACAGATTCCTGGGTCCATTTATGCTTCGGGTTTTCTTAAAAGTCTTCTAGGAATCAATCACTTTAAAAGACAAAGTTTTTCAATATCCTTTACCTTGAGCAAGGCCAAAAGACTTAAGTCTAATATATCACTGGTTAGTGGGAGCAGATATATCCAAAACGTCAGATTAAAAATATATACTATTTAAAGTTACAGCATCTCAACTGGATCTCATATTAGAACAAATAGTTAAAAACCTTTAAACACATCATTCATTCAAGGAAGAATGGTAATAAGTAAAAAATCCAGGCCAGGATTCAAAGACTATTGATTAGAATAGTGGTTTCCAAAATGGTATATGGACGACCCAACGACGAGCAAGAAGAAAATAGTAGAAGGTTATCTAAGCATAAGAAATGAAGTAAACAACCCATCTGACCCTACATGAAGTCAGGCAAAACAAAACTTTTCTGTCAACAGACTGTACAAAGTAATTATTATTTGACGATGAAATCAAAGTTATGGGCCGTTTATTTACAAAACTGAAGTCCAAAGGCCTTAGGCTAGTAACTTTAGAAGCGCTTGAGATCTGCTGGACGGTCTCCCTTACAGTACTCTGCCACACATAATGGTGTTGCAAAGATCCTATGCTCTCATCCTGTGACATCTACTCTTATCTGGGAGCCCAACTACTTTCTTACCAGAGCTCTCCGAGAAGGGTGCTATTTTTGCGGTTGTTTCTTCTGGATCACCATGCTTCACGGTCGCCTTTCCTAGGTTTGGCAGAATGAAACTCGAGTTTAATATCCGCCCGTGGAAGACACAATCAGAGGTAACTCGCCAGCACAAACTGTGAATAAACGGGGCACAACAGGGGGCCAAATACAAGTTAACTCGGTTATCGGCAGGGCAATTTCCCCTCGGTGTTCCGGAGAGCAGAGAGTTAAGACTTCCCCAGCCTCCCGAGCACGGGGCCCAGCGCGGAGTTCTGGTGACCCACGCCCTCACCTCCGGCGGACTGTTCCCCAGCCTCAGGCCCCGGCCAGTCCTCCTCCCCGCCCCTTGTTTCTCAAAACCGTCCGGCGGCTTCCAGCAGAGTGGGCGGGGACCGCCGGGCTGCTACCGGGCCCGGAACCGGCCTCCCAGCAGCCCTTGCCCGAGGCGCCGGAGCCGCTGGGACGCCGGACAGGGACGCCGGAAAGCACCCCGAGCGGGCCCGCCACCCAATCGACCCTCTTTACACCTCGGAAGACCCCCCCCAGACTTAGAGCATGGGCAAGAAACAGACCGGCCGGTGGAGACTGGCCCGGGGTAGCATCCTCACCTCGTAAGAGCTCAGGTCCCACAAAACCCCCGCAGCAGCCCCCCACGCGCCGCCCACTAGCTGCTTCCCAACTCCCGGTCCGCGGGCCCACGCCAGGCCGTCTGCACGACTGCCTGATGCTTCTCAGCTATTTTTTTTAAAAATTGCTACCTCACAGAGACTTAAATCAAATACGTGTATCATATTCTTATGACATAATTTAGTTTAACTTAGACCTGGCTTGGCTTTTACGCTATCCCCACTTGGCTGAGAACAGGCGAGAGCTCGGGCGCCTCTCAGAAGGGCCTCTCTCCCAGAAGCGCCACGTCGCCCCTCCCCCTCCGAGCCCGCCTCTTCCCGTGGGCGGGGCTAACAGTCGGCGCGGCTCGGATCGCGCCACTGCGCAGCCGCGAGAAGGCGGTACCACGGCGGCTGCGACATGGGGGGGCGCGGAGCAGGCGCCGGAAGTAGCGGTGGTACGGGTCCCACTGAGGGGTACTCACCGCCGGCTCCGTCCACCAGAGCCGCGGCCAGAGCCAAGGCCCGAGGGGGTGGGCGTGGCGGCCGCCGAAACACAACACCCTCTGTTCCCTCATCTCGTGCAGCGGCTGCGTGTCGCTCCCCTCCACCCGCTACCATGAGCGAGCGCCTCCGCCCCAGGTAAGATCGCAGGGACCCTCTTCTTACCCAGCACCTTACCCGACGCTGTGTCCTGGGGAATGGAGCCGAGGGGGTACGCGAAGCGGGGTCCGAGCCAGCGTGGGGCCTGCGGGTCCCCATCTGGGTAATCTGCAGTCTTGGGGAGGAGAGAGAGGGATGCGCGAGCGATCAGGTGCCTTGGCCCCAGGGTACTGGAGGAGTGAGTCTTCAGGATCTGGGTCTCACCCCACACCATCTTCCCCCGTACTTGAAGTCTGGTCGGTCCCGGAAGAGAGATGTGGTCCTAAAGCTTCCCTGTCCTAAATTTAGGAGGGTGGGGGGATGGGAGGAATGTCCGTTCTTCGAGAGGGAGCCCCTAGGGCGTCTGTGTAGGGACCGGGCGGGAGCTGCCGTCTCCCCAAGGTCAGAAAGAAGGATTGGATTTAACCCCGCTGCCGGGAAGGATTGGGTTAGGCTGAAGAACTTGTGCCCGGACGGTTGTAAACACAGAAGGGCTGATGACAAAAGTGGCTTGTGGGCTATCTCTTTGGCTGTAGCATTAAGAGCAGGCAGGATTCTAAACTGTTTGGATGCGGAGCCGTTTGACTCCGAACGCGGAAGGTAGGATTCTGTGACGATGGCGCTACTTTAACCTAGGGGTGTTGTGCTGGCTTGACACATACCAAGTAGAATCTGGACCGCCGTGCGATTACTTTCTTTTTTCTCCTTCCTTTTTCTCTGAGAAGGTGGGGAGGAGAAAGTTGAGATTGGGTTACCCGGAATGAAGAGTAGCACCTTTACTTCAAATTAGAAAAATCCGTCATCGTGGAGTTTGGAGTGAAAACCTGTAGATCACCAAGTCCAACTCTCATTTTTCGGTTCAGGAAACAGATTTGAAGAGCTCAGTCGATTTACCTGGATCTTTCCAGGTTCGCTGCTCTTTCCTTTATTCCATAGTAGTCTCAGAGAGGCTTAAGTGAACAAAAGCAGGGTTTCCTTGGTAGGTTTTGCTGGATCTTTTCTAGATGTTCCATATTTTCATTGGCTCTGAATTTCATTGGCATTCTTTCTGCCAGGATCCTGCTCTGGTGATAGTTAATTCAGGGATTAAGATTCTGGAAAGCATCCTCAGGTTATTTGGCCCCATAGAGAACATCTACAGTTCCCCAAACTAATGCATTGGATTATTGATTAGGGTTATGTAGTGAGTAGGCCATAAATCCTCCTTGTATAGAAAATAAGAGGGGATTAAATTTGAAATTAGGGACTCAGTTACCAACTTGTTACGGGAATTAGGAACAAGATCTTTGGGTATAGTAAGCCAGATCTGACTGCCATTTTTTTCCCTTCCAAAACCAGGTTATACCTTACAGTCTCTTGGGATGTCTCACATGTCTGAAAGTACCAAAAAATTCTTTTTATCCATTGCTGTCCACAAATCTGAATGTGCTTATACTGGTAGCAGATTGGTTTTATCTTGTACACAAATAATCTCGAACATATTTCCACTGATAAATTCATTTCTTACCAGCTTTTCTCTTCACCCCATGTCTCGTGAAGTATGATGGACCAGCTCTCCTGCTCCAGCTATCTTCGTATCTCCAAGTCAGTTCAGTTCTCTGGGTTTGTTTTCCCAATTTTAAGATGAAGCAATGGTCTAAGATGGTGGTTTTTCAAACTATTTCATGGTATACTGGGATAACCGTAGAGGGATGGGTATATGGCAGGGAAGCCCCAGACTTTAGTTAAAATAAGTTCTTCATCTCGTATATATTAAGGGATTTTTTGATAGGAAAAAAGAGCTCTTTTACTTTTTTTAAAAGTTTGAAAACCACTAGTCTCCATACTCTAGGATTTCTTCAATGCTCAGTCTCTAGGAGATGACAGGAAGATTGGAAGAAATGACATGGTGAAAAGTGATGTAATCAGCCATTCTTAGAAGTAACAGATACTAAACAATAATCTGTAACTAGATGGCTAGGGAGAAAATAATCAATTATAGGGTGGCTGCTAAAATTACAACCTTGTCTATGGCATTAATATTGAAAGCTATAATCTGCGTGGATGGGATTGAGCATGAAGCTATAATATTACCAATTATGAACAACAGTGGTGAAAGAAGAATGTTTCAAGGGTGAAATCCACAAAGAGCCTTCGAAATGGAGAATGAAGAGCAGGTAGGGTTGGTTCATTCTTAATTCAGTTCCATCCAAAGGAAAGGGACCCCAACAGGCCAGAGAAAGAATTCTGGTACCTCTAGAAATCAACTGATTACAAGGGAGAGGTATTTCAGAAGATTTTCCCAGAATTTAGTGGAAATCTGCAGAACAAGCTAATCCTTTTTGTCCTTAAACACTTTTTTGCCTTGCAACCTTCTTGACGTACTGTCACAGGAAAAATAGATCTCCTATTATAAATGAGGAAATTGTTAAGTTTTGCTCAGGCTCCTAAGTTTAGTTAGAGTGACTCAGCAGTCCAAAACACAATCAGCTGTTGGCACACTGATAAAAGAGCTTGGGGACCAACACACTGCCATGCCTATGAGGTTTTCTTTGGGTGTCATCTGGCCTTCCATTAGACATTGCTCTTTAACTGTAGGTCATTTCCATAAAAATTCTCTTGTCATATTAGGATGAAAGTAGTAATTTCTTGGTTCAGACTTGATAATAGCACATCCATTTAATGATTATTAAAACCTGGTATTTGTCTAGTCGTTACCCTCCAAGTACTTAAAAATAATGTGCAGATAAGATCTAATCTCTTGGGAGAAAGGTAGAGAGCAGAATGATGATCTTATTTTATAAACAACTAAGTCTTAGAATGAGGTAAATGCTGTAACTTTTTATAGGTTGGTAATGTTTATCAGAACCACACACCCACTATTTATCATTCACAGCCTAAACTAGACCTATACTCATTAATGAAGTTAGATTTATTCAGAATGTTGTAGAATACAGGGAGGGAATTGAACTCAGGGTGATAAAGTTTCTCCAGTATCCAGATCTCAATTCAGAACCTTAGGATTAAGGGTCTGCCACAGTATTATGCCACACTACTCACACAGAAAACACATAACTGTATAGAAGGTAACTATATGCTCAAATTCAGTGCTTTCCAAAAAGCTTTTTTTCTCTCTAGCTATAGATATTTGAACCTTTAAGAGTTTTCATTGTAATAGATTATGCTGTTATATGTAAATTGGCCTCTAGCCAATGCTATCCAGTAGAATTTTCTGCATTGATGGGAATGCCCTGTATCTGTGTATCCAATACATTTTCCACTAGACATATGTGGCTTTTGAGTCCTGAAAATGTGGCTACTGTGACTAAGGAAGTGGATTTTAAATTTAAATGCCACAGGTGGCTAGTGGCTACCATATTGAAAAGGACAGTTCCAGGCAATTTGACTTGAAATGATAGCTTCTTTAATTTACTTCTATTCTCTGTCTTCTGCGCTGGGGTTAGGAAGTCCTTACAGCACCTGATTCTTCAATAGAATACATACAAATTTTGTCTCTGTTGCACATCTGAGAGCATTTGACTATAGTAGATGTGTGATTTTTCTTTAATCCTGAAAATTTTAAGCAGCTTGTGCTACAATCTCAAAATAACAGTCTGGTGAAGTAATATATCGTAATACTAGGTGTATATAGCAGGAATAATTTAATTAATGTGTCTAAGAGTAGACTTTCCAGTGACCGTCCAGATAAGTAATTTAATACTTCAGAAGTTTAAGTTTTTGTTTAATAGAGTATTGGGGAAAAAATCAGGGATGAAAGAAAACTAAAGATTAAGGCTACCATGAACCTCTTAATAGATATTCCTGTGAGCATCATTTTTATAGGGATTTTAAGAGTAAATAGGCAAAGGCAGACGCTCTGTCTTAGATGTTATACGGAAATGAGTAAAACTAGGTAACTTGGAATTGTAATTTCAGGAAATGGAGAAACAAGATAAGCTTAATTAGGTGGAGTGTGAAAGCTTAGTTGCTAACGTCCTCCTGTTCTTATTTGTTCCCAGTAGGCATTTAAAATTGTCAAGCTTCTTTTTTGAAATTAGTTGTACAAATTAATTTAAGCTCAACCTTGCTGCTGTTTTATATTTTTTGCTGTGTGCCCGGTGATGGTGTACCTTCTAACCTTTTTTCCCTATTGGGATATCATTTAATGAATTATGTTTTCTCAGGCAAGAAAGCAAATTTATATGTTCTCACCGTTTCCGGTTTTAAATGTCCAAAAGATCAGTTGTTGGTTTTTATTTTTCTTTTTGTGATTTAATTTCAGGAAAAGGAGAAGGAATGGCAGTGAAGATGACCACCATCTTCCCCCCCAGACCAAAAGGAGTAGTAGAAACCCTGTCTTCCATGATTCCTGGGACACAGAGGTAGGCAGTGTGGTCAGTTTCTGCTGTTTGCATTGATTGAGTTAAATAACTCGGTTTTTTCCATGCAATTAAAATCACTCTTTGAAGAAATAAAAGTGATCTTACTTGATTGCAGTGGCTTCAAACCCCCCCTGGCCTTTTTTTTTTTTTTTTTTTTTGAGTCATGGCCCCTTTGAGGAAGCTATGCACACTGTCCCCAGCAAATGCCTGCACACATTCATATTTGTTTTTGTTAGATGCTTCATTGACCTCTGAAAGCCCATGTTTGAACTCCCTATTTCATATTTCAGAAACATATTTTCTTTATAAATCCATTATTTGTCCTTAAGACAAGTACGTTTGTTTCCATTCACTGTAAGACAAACTATGAACATTCAGGAAATAAAATATGTGTATGCAAAATCCTAATTTTGAGTGGTTTCACATTTTCATTGTGTTCTAAAATGAGCTACTGTGAAGGCAGAGTGGAGGGGGAAGAGAGAAGAAGGAAGAAAGAGCTCCTGAAGTTTTGGTTTCCTGAAAGAGTGCTTCAGTGTGCATACTGGAGAGACATGTTCTGTGCAACCGAAAGGCTGATCTCCAGTGGGGAAAGAAGGCCAACGGTGCAGAGATGCTACAATTAGATTACACACCTGAAGACTTTGGCCCTTAACAGTTGTCACCCTAACAGAGAAATCCTCAGTGGCATATTCCTAGGCCCTAACCCTGTAACTTAAAGCAGAATTTTGTATATCACAATTCTTGTACAACCAAAGTAATTTGTACTTTAATTAGTTCTTAATAAGATTTGACCTATATCCAATCTTTACCAGAAATCCAAAGTAACTCCCCCAGAGGTAATACTCATTGAGGGACAGTGAATAAATGAGTGCACATAGATCCTAATAAGTGAGTTTCTATAGCTTTTATCTTCCTTTTAAAAATATTCTTTCATGATTTTTTTCCTTTTCTTAAATTTATGATTAACGGAACAGAAATTGAGCTTTTGTTTAATGTGATAATTGGGGAATCTCATAGATTAAAGAAAACACACAATTAGAGCCTACCATGAATATCTAATGATAAAACTGTGACAGTAATTGAGTTTCCATTCTTTTGAATTATAAGACTATTCATTAAAAAAGTGGGCAGTGATTACTTTTGTGGTATCAGCATCAATGCTCTGATACGTGATGTTATGTTAGTTCAAAGTATAGGAGGTCTAACTCTTTGTATTGATCTTTTTTCCCTGTATCTACAGTCGTGATGCCTGAGAACAGGAATATAAATTGTCAGTTGTCATTTAAAAAAAAATTAAACATTTCTGATCCCTTAAGTAAGATTCCTTATTGTTAGTTTTTGTTTTAACTGCTGTTTGTAGAAAATGACCTTCACTCCCTTTCTAAACCTGTGCATCAGTGTCACAGAAGAAAACAACATGTTGTTTATTCAGCCTCTTGGTTCATGTATCTTGTTCTTAGTTGTTCAAAGAAATTGAGCAGTTAAACCACTGTAACCATTAAATTAGTCTGAAGGATGGACTAGATTGCTTTTGTTCTAATTAACAGTCAGTACAGGTGCTTTGTCAGGGTAATCTGAACTCACTGCAGATGCCTCGTGGGTTGTGACTATCCATCTCAGCCCCAAGGTGCACTCGGAACGAGGGACTGTGTGTGTTGTGCTTCCCTGACGCTGCTCTTACCAAGGAGTGAGCTCAGTGAACTGAGGGAAGGCTCGAGAAGCAAAAGGCAGGGGAAAAGCTTTCAAGTGGAAAGTTAAGCCCCGAATAATTGAATTGCACTATTGGAATAGATAATTATGTTTTTAGCACACAAACACTGAGCTTAGGGGCATTTGGTTGCTTTTTGGCAATTGTGTATAAAAAGGAAAATAATAAAATGATTGACTTTTAGTGGAATATTAATTGTACTAATCTGCATAATAAAGTAACGTTGTTAATGAAAATGTTATCTTTTAATTCTAAGATAAGGCCAATGAGGTAAGGTTCCTTAAAACTAACTCAGTTAATTAAGAGAAATCATTTCCTGTGCCTTTCCTGAAATACTTAAATTTTTAGAATTCTTTTTCGTCTGACTTGCAGAACTTTCATTTGGAATGAATTCGCTTTAATTCTAAGAGAGATTTAAAGTTGTTATGTATAATTAATCTCCAGAAGTTACCTTTCTCTCCTAAATGTAATAGTATTGGCAAGTACTAGGAAACAAGATGTGTTTGAATTATGTTAAACTATTAAACTATGCCACAAGTAAATCACAGTTATCTGTCAAGTGGAAAGATTTATATGCCTCTTTTTTCCTAGATACCACGAAGCTAAAGAATGTGAACTGACTTGCCAGATTAGTTATGTAGAGAGACTTAATGCATTTTCTTCTGCCTTTTGTGACAGGAATTACCATCTCTACTTTACAGATAGGAAAATTGGGGCACAGAAAATAAGTTACTTGCCCAGATACACAGCTAGTAAGAAGCAGGGTTGGTGAGCCCCAGAGCTTGACTGTTGAATTGCTCGCTCCTAACTGAGGAACGTGCTGGTTCACAGAAGATGGAACGGGAGTTCTGAGAGACTTTGCTAAATATATTCAGGGGCAGCTAGGTCCTAGACTCCTCTTGAGTCACAGGAACAGAGAATAATAATTTTCCTCTCTTTATTTTAGCTGGAAAATATTTTTCCAGGTAAATACTATGATATGGTATCAGCTAGAAAACAATTTTAGATGTTTAGTTAGAAAAAGTGAAGAAATTGGGGGTCTAGGGCTTTTCTCTAAATTTGAGTTGGTGTTTGAACTGAATACTGGATTTTAACTCCAGTGATTTCACTTTAATGACATGTGAGCCTTAGGATACTATTTTTAAAATTGAGATACAGTTTTATCTCAATTTTAAATTGGTATAGGAATATATTTTTTTGTGAAGCCATTCTAGATGAATCATGTTAATGTCTAAGTCAGGTTTGTTTTTCTCTTCAGTGAGCAAGAAATAGTTTATCAGTTTGTGTCTTCCTATCAGATATTGTACAAAGGTAGCAACATCCCCTCACCTTGGACAGTTATTTGGAGGAATAAAAAACTAGCTAATTTAACCTATTTAAATATTTTCTCTTAAGGATTGGCCTTTTTAGTTTGAATTTTATCTTAACTTGTAGTGGGGGTAATGCTTTTTTTTTTCTTTTCAGTTGTAATATCTTTTAAGTTACACTAGAGGTTTCCATGTAAATATGTTTTTTGGGATATAGGTATGTATTTTATAAAAAGCAATGCTACTTGAATACATAAAAGCAGCACTTTTTTAGAATACTAAGACTCCAATTTTTTTTTAATACCTTTAACTTACCAAGACCATTATCATTTTTCAGGTCACTGTGAAGTAAGTAGAGTGAGAATATAGGGAGATAAAACCTTTTTCTTGTCTACTAGAGGGGTAAAATTTGATGTCATAATCTTAAAATCCCAAGTATAATCTTAGTGAGAGTGCAGATATAGGACAAAAAAATAACCGAACCAAGGGAATGCATGTACCATTAAAATTAGGGTTCTCTTAAGTCCATTTGTTTTAACTGATAAGAGTTAGCTGAATGTTAGGTGGTTTTTTTTTTAGTAGAGTGAATTTAGATGACAATAGGGATATATAGCATAATTTTTTTTTTAAGTAGCTTAACTCTTAGGTTTTTTCCCATTCTCATCTTTAATCTGTTGGAGAGCAATAGATATATCCTGAGACAGGAAAGTTTTGGCAAGTTCTGTTTTGGGTAAAATTGTTAAGGCCTATAACAAATTAACTCTGAAATTAACTTCTAAAAAATACCATTTAAAATGGAGGAACAGTCCTTTCAAAAATTAGTCTAATATTTAGTGTATGTTTTAGGAAACTTTGCTTGAAGTTTATGTCCTTGAAATGTTTGGAATATATTGCAGCAGCTCACAGCACCAGAAGCGAGCAATTTCATATTAAAACTGAATGTTAAGTAGTGAGGATACATAAACACACATTTTTTCTATAGGTGCGGATTTTCTTTTTTGGCCTGTTGAAATGAAAACAAAATGAAGTTACAGATAATATTTCAGTTAGGAAGGAACTTAAAACATGTTTACGTGTTCCAACTATACCTTTCAAGGGAAACTGAGATACAGAAAGGATATGCTCTCTACTCATTAACACAGAAAAGTGACCACCTGCATTTTCTTTCCTTGCATATTTAGAAAATGGTTTGAATTAGCCCACTGAATTCATTTGGGATCTTAATGGTGTCACTGGCATCTGCAGGCCTGGAACACTCTTAAATTATTGGGCACTTGAAAGCACAGAATTTTACATTACATACGCTCTCATAGACGTGACCAGGGTCATCTCTTGTATTTAATCCAGAATCTGCAACTGACTTAACAGGGACTTCATTATGACACCAGGAATCGAGTGTATACAGGAATGACATTTCTTTGATTTTTTGAGGCTCATTGAAATTAAAAGCACCAGTGAATGAGGAGATGGAGGCCACAGGAAACTGGGACTTGAAAGAAAATAAAATATGCTGTTGATCTGCTTTTCCCAATTAAGAAAATGCATATAGCTCTCAGTAATCAATATACACATATATTCTGGTTCTCTTTTTAGGAAGCACAGAGACTCAAGTAATTAATATTCCTGCCTGGGGGGTTTTCTAAAGATTATTAGCAGAAATAGTCTATAGAGTTGTTTGTTTCTACCATGGATATAAATGGGTTATCTTTTTTTTAATATAATTTATTTTGATGTCATTAAAATTACATGTGCAATATTATGGTTATTAAACTACCCCTTCATCAGGTCCCCCACCAACCCCATTACAGTCACTGTCCATCAGAGTAGTGAGATGCTATAGAATCACTACTTGTCTTCTCTGAGTTGTACAGCCCTCCCCGTGCCCCCCCAACATTACATCTGCTAATGGTAATGCCCCTTTTTCCCTCTTATCCCTCCCTTCCCACCCATCTTCCCCAGTCCCTTTCCCTTTGGTAACTATTAGTCCGTTCTTGGGTTCTGTGAGTCTGCTGTTGTTTTGTTCCTTCAGTATTTTTTCTTTGTTCTTATACTCCACATATGAGAGAAATCATTTGGTACTTGTCTTTTTCGGCTTGGCTTATTTCACTGAGCATAATACCCTCTAGCTCCATCCATGTTGTTGCAAATGGTAGGATTTGTTTTCTTCTTATGGCTGAATAATATTCCATTGTGTATATGTACCACATCTTCTTTATCCATTCATTTACTGATGGACACTTAGGTTGTTTCCATTTTTTGGCTGTTGTAAATAGTGCTGCGATAAACATAGGGGTGCATATGTCTTTTTCAAACTGGGCTGCTGCATTCTTAGGGTAAATTCCTAGGAATGGAATTCCTGGGTCAAATGGTATTTCTATTTTGAGTTTTTTGAGGAACCTCCATACTGCTTTCCACAATGGTTGAACTAATTTGCATTCCCACCAGCAGTGTAGGAGGGTTCCCTTTTCTCCACATCCTCGCCAACATTTGTTGTTGTTTGTGTTTTGGATGTTGGCCATCCTCACTGGTGTGAGGTGATATCTCATTGTGGTTTTAATCTGCATTTCTCTGATGATTAGCGATGTGGAGCATCTTTTCATGTGCCTGTTGGCCATCTGAATTTCTTCTTTGGAGAAGTGTCTATTCATGTCCTCTGCCCATTTCTTAATTGGATTATTTGCTTTTTGTTTGTTGAGGTGCGTGAGTTCTTTATATATTTTGGATGTCAACCCCTTATCGGATACGTCATTTATGAATATATTCTCCCATACTGTAGGAAGTTTTTTTGTTCTACTGATGGTGTCCTTTGCTGTAAAGAAGCTTTTCAGCTTCATATAGTCCCACTTGTTCATTTTTGCTTTTGTTTCCCTTGCCTGGGGAGATATGTTCATGAAGACGTTGCTCATGTTTATGTCCAAGAGATTTTTGCCTATGTTTTTTTCTAAGAGTTTAAATGGGTTATCTTTTAAAGTGACTTCACACCCTGGGAAAATAAAGGTAAGAGTAGGCCTAGCTGAGGGGCCAGGAATGCTTACCTCTTGTGTATAATCTGAGCCCTGTGGACTAAGAAAACAAACTTTTTCAACTTCATGACTTAACATACATACTCCTTTCTGCCAAAGACAGTGAAGTGTCCCTCTGCCTTTCTCTTTCTGTTCCACCTTTTATAAGGTCTTCAGAAAGCTCTTCCTAGTATTTCCCCTTTCCTCTCATCTCTTCAGAGCCTTCTTTCACAGACTGCTCATGATCCGTCTCCCCTCCACACTCGTCTTCCCTGTGCTGAGTCGCCCCCGGCCTAGCGTGCTTCCTTTCTCCCCTGTGCCACCAGCTGTCGGTTACTGGTTACCTTTAGGTGTTCCTCCCTCCCATCTCCCTCTGGTGTGGGACATGTACACACCTTGTTTACATTCCCACGGTCCTCCTGGGCCTGCTTTCCTGCTTGATGTGTTAGAAAACTTCCCAAGGGTCCTCTCTCTGCTCATCTCCCCATGCCTCTTTCATCCCACACAGATCCCCAGCTTCCTCCCTCCTAAGCACAGATCTGAGCATGTCTTCTATGCTTGGATTTTGGGGTGTTCCTGCAGATTTTGGGGTGGTTGATAATCTGGCCATAACCTCTTAGGTTTATTTTGTCTCACTGAAACAGCCACACCACACTAAGAGCTTTTCCTACCAAAACTTCCTTTTGATTTTGCTCTCACTGTTCTCCCAGTTTTGTCATACCCTGCTTATTAAAACTCTGCCTCATCCTTCTAGGCCTATTCAGACACTGTTCATTTTAAGGAGCCTCTCCTAGTTATGTCCACATTTGTTGCTAGGGTCTTATCACTGCAGTAGCTGTGTGTGATGGTTGTCGATAGCTATATTGCCACCACGTTCTCAAGCTTGGTAAATTCTCGGTGAATGATTATGGAGCCTAGTGAAATGCCACCTTGTACACTGCAGGCACACAAACATTTGTTTGGACAGTGGTTGGCCATCAGAATGGTGGGTGTGTACTTGAGCCAGGTTTTCTAGAGGTGGGGCCCTGGCACTTAAAAACACTCTTTTAAAAACCACAGGTGATCGCAGAATAGACTGCATCATGATGGTTCTCTTCTGGGTCTTGCCTGGGTGTTTGAAGTTACAAGGATGAACTGGTAGATTTTGCTGTTGCCTGAGCTAACCTAGACCCCTCCCTTTTCACACAGATCTTCACAGGATTCTTAAGAGTTGCCTTTGTATATTTTAGAGAACTACTCTTGGTTAGAATCTTTATACATTTTAATTTTATTGTGCTTGCACATAGGGATTTGTGAGGGGTTTTTATTTGACAGTTGTGACCTTATTCTCTTTTGATGTGTAATACAAATTTGTCATGAAAGTACCCTGGTTAGATGTCAGCACTAAGCCTAAATTGAAAATTCGCAGAAAAGAAAATGAGCTTTGTAACTGTCATTTTGGATAAATTGTCTAAGGAATCCGAATCATACAGATAGCATTCTTATTTGGTAGGTCTTTCTCAGTCCCAGGCCTTTGGTAGAAGAATTTGCTGTCTGCAGACCTGTAAGGGTACAAGGCAGACACTTCTGTGCTCATCTAGCAGGTGTAATGTTTGAAGCCGGGTCCTGTCATGTAGTGTTCCCCCCAGCAGTACTAAAAAGCTCCATGGAAAATGATCCATCTGCCTCCCCCCTTATCCCCCCCTTTTTCTTTTTCCTATCTCAAGGTTTTTGGTTTTATAAGATAATACGATTTACTTCTGTGCATATCTTAAAGCACTGACAGAGACTTAGAATTTGATTTTAAATCCTTACGGTTAAAAGGGAAATATTGGTCTTTCTTTTACCTATAAAGTGGACCACTTGATGACTGTCAGCTTTACCACCAATTACAATAACTTTCACAGTTTTTGACCCTGCCCCATAGAAATGTTTCATTTTCTTGACCAGTATGTGGCAAATACAGTTGCACATCATGGGAAAAGTTGCACAGAACAATTACCCTTCCCATGGTGCACTGTTTTCTTTTTTATGCTCGTTGATACCCACCAATGGGTTTTACCTTTAGTTTGAAAAACACTGTTCCATCCACAGATTGTGAGATACTCCTGGAAGCTTGCCCGATAGGGAGAAGACTAGTCTGAATTGGCAGCAAATAGGAGCCCAAGCATCTTTGAAAGAGATGTTTTGTTTTTACCTGTGAGTCTGGAAGTTAGAAGTAACTGAAGACCTCATGCTGTTCTGTAGTAGCTCCTTTAGTCCTCTTAACTCTTTTTTTTTTTTTTGCCTCAAAAGAAACTTTTTCTATAGAAGCTATAGAAGGTGAAGATATTTTAAAATATAGAAGGGCCAGATTCGAAGTATTTGGGCATATATGTATCCTTCCAGACTGTTTTTGGTGTGCATGGATGTATACATTAAAGGAAAACATTTTAAAAATCAGCTGACATACTATACGTACTGTTCTGTAACCTGTAAAAAAAAAAGGTGTTAGACTCACTCTGTCTTGGTATGTGTCCATCTCTATCATCATTAATAGCTGAATAGAATTTGTTATATTCACATATTCTACTTTCACCAATGTGTCTTGCTAGGCATTTAGGTTGTTTCCACTTTTTAGCCATCATAAACCAGGCCACACTAAACATTTGTATACATGTCTTTATAATAGTTGATATAAACCATGTTTATACAAGTTTTTAAAATTGACTGTAAGTCATAGGATTATTTGTCCCCCCACCTTTTTTACAGCATTGTACAGAAATCTTTTCTAACCTGTGGAAAGACCTTTCACCTTTTCTCAGACAAGTGTCACCTTTTATTACAGTGTTTACAGTGTGAAATAAATATAGTTTGAGAAGGAAGCTTGACTTACTAGAAACTGATTCTAGTTCTTGCTTTAATTTTCAGACAGTACTTGTAATGAAAAACAGTAAAGAAAACAGACTAAGAGGAAACAAAGTGTTCTGCATTGGGAGTTTCTTATCTAGTATAGTAACCTATTTGTTTAATACCCATGACCTTACCATGTGTACTTAACCATGTGTGTCCTGCAGTTCTAGGTTGTTACATTCTTGGTTAGGAGAGGCTTTTATTTAGTAGTTTTTTTTTTTTGAACTGGCTTTGTCTTCTCAAGTCTTTAATTTACATGCTGGTGCTGGTGACCCTGCCATTGCATTCAGCCCATTAACATGCTTTCAGTTGTTTTTTGGTAGAAAGATAGGTTGTTTCCTGCTATCTATGGGCAGTGGGGTATGTGACCTGTTAAAGTAGCTCCAAATGACCTATGGACCATGATTCTCGGTTTAAGTCTTACTACTAATAATGGATATCTTTTGTGAATTGTTTTCATTTGCCATTTCAGATATTTTATGTACATGTTGTGAAGTATAACTTCTTGATCAAAATGGATAAGCTGGTATTTTAAAAATCACTTTTAAACTGTCTGAAGGCATTTATACATTTATTTTTATAATGAAAATACATAACCACATTGCAAAAAAGTTACAGTAAAGGGTAGGAAAGAAAAGGAACTATTTAATCCCTCCACTCTAACTTGACTGTGGTCAGTTTCTTTCCAGTCTTTTTTCTTTGTGTAGATTTTATGTAGTTGTAAGAAGACATTTCAAAACCAACATTTTTGTGTAAGGGAATGTAAATTGGATGCATCAAAGGGCTAAGCTGGAAAATTATGCACCAGGTCACTAATTATTAGAATTCTAACTTTCTCATGCATTAATGCTTTCCATTACAGTATTGAGGTGTAAATAGAGAAGGGTACTGCTAACCAAGTTTTTTGGGCTATCATTTGTTAGAACTGTAGTGTTAAAATTATAAAGTACCTAATTCTGAAATGGTTCCTTCCCATTGCCTTCCCTTTTGAGACTCCTAGCAGAGGAAGGTGATTTCTGAGTGATTAAAGCGATAGGGATCTCAGTGGCTTCTCGAAGATGACTAAGACACAAAGTTATGTTAGTTACATTAAAAAAAAATTAGGCATGTCTTATGCACAAGTGTGCACATGCATGTATCAAACTGCAAACATGCTGTCTTTATCAGTAGTAGACTGAGGTCTTTCAGGATAATGTGTGTTGCATTCAGAGAATACTATTTCATGTCCATGAGATTATAACCATGAAACTATCACAGGTTTTTTTTTTTTTTTGTGCCCAGAAGCCTTTTTGTTTGTTGTGAGAAGACCTTTTTAATACCTTGTACCAATGACTGATACTTTCCTCTGGAAGCTGAGAACTTCCTCCTATTGTTATTGGAAATTACTGGAATGACTGGTAAGAGCAGGTAGAAAAGATGCGTAGAGGAGTTAAGATGTGGTTCATGGGGTTTGCAGTGAGGAGGCCTCTGCTGGAATTTGGACCCTGCCACTTCCGAGGGACGTGTGATGGGGATAATAGTCGACCTCACAGGGCGTTGTGAGGATTGAATGAAGTGTATCTCAGGTGACTGTACCTGGTGGAACATAAAAGCCCAGTATATGTTTTGATGCTTGTACTCCTCAAACTGAATGAGACTCTTAAGCAGGTTAGTGTAAATCAAACCGCAGTAAAGTTCTTAAGAAACACAACAGCCTGATCATGATGTGTTCTTCCCTTCCAGTCATCCAGCAGTGACAGTGGTGGGAGCAGCAGTGGTGTCCACAGCCCGGACAGGACCAGCGGGCCAGAAAGCAGCTTATCCCACATCGCCGCCGGGTCTGGCCCTAACACCCCTCAGCCCAGGCCCGAGCAATCTGCGCTGTGCCAGGGCCCTTACTTCCACATCAACCAAACCTTGAAGGAGGCCCACTTCCATAGCCTACAGCACCGAGGACGGCCTCCCACATGATGCGCCGGCAGTTTCTTGCCTTCTATGAAGGGACAGCGCTGTGCAGATTTGATATTTCAACTTAAGATGTTTTAAAAAATTGCACAAAAAAATGCCTGTTGGCTTTTCAGTCTATATTTGAAATAACAGGTTAACAGGCGGTTGTTTACTTGTGGTTTTGCTGCACTATTGCAATTTCAAAGGGGCTTTGAAGCAATTTTTTTATAGGATTCTTTTGAGGGTGGGTATCAAATCCATTTTGAGGTAATGGTATGAGGAAATCTCATCTGTGTGTTGAATCCATAGTTTGTCCAGTTCAGACTGATTTCCAGATCTGTCAGTTAGAAATTCTACTTTATGTAAAAAGGCCTTTTAAAAATGCGGGATCTCCAATTTTTTAAATTCAATAAACCAGTCTAGTTTCCATGAAAAAAACATAAGTTTTTTTCCAAAATATAGAAAGCTTGCTTCAGTCTTGCACTGAAATTCGTTACCATACTACCTCTTGTATGCAGATGTCCTGTCGAAAGTCCTCTGTCTTTGTGACAGAACATCAGAGCCAAGTTGGACTGGTAAGTGAAGCAGCCACCCTCCTGTTTCCTCTGTATGTATTTGTATTTCTGGAGAGAATGGCTTTCAGACCCTTGTATACCCAGATAACTTGTTACCATTACTCTTCCAGCACCTACGTGTTAGGCACTAGTAGAAAATACGGCACAGTTCTGGCAGTCGAGAAATTTGGAATGACTATTTGTCTTACAGACTCGTTACAGCAGCAGCTTATGTGATTTCATCGGTAATTCTACCCTGTAGTGTCAAGAATGAGGGCATTGACAAATGCCGGCCAAGTGCGAACTATTGGAACTGATGTCTTGTGAAACTCTCGGACAAGGATTCACTTTACGCTTAAAGTAACCCCTGACAGTACCTGGGGGCCACATCCCACCACTGAAACTGGAAAGACTGGTGTGGCTTAGCAATGAATGAGCACAGGCACAGTTAGAAGAAATGTTGCAGTTGTATTTATTTAGGGAGAGATGGGTATGTTCCCATGTTATTTAGTCATACTAGAGAGCCAACCTAGTTTGAATAATGAAGGTGTAGACGTGTCTTCTTCCTCACCAACGAGGTGTCTGAATAAGGAGCCAGGATGCGTCGGGTCATCTGTTCGGGAGAGTGCCGGGGGGGCAACCTGCCATTGCATGTAGAGTAAGTGCCTTAGAGTCTACCCGACCCCTCCTGCCTGCTCACACCCTCCACTCCAATCGGAACCCACAGCACACATAAGCAGAAAAGCAGCACGGGTAGCTGTAGTAAGGGGACTTGGTTCTTTGTCAAGATTTGAAAAGGACACAGGGGATGGAACAAGATTTTTATTAAAGATAAGAACTCTAGGAAAAGGGTAAACAGTACCTCCTTTCCTTGGTTTGTTCTTCTGATGGAGAGAGAACTTAAAGGTCAGTTACTTGGAGTAGAAACTGCAAGTTGCAGGGACGTTAACAGTACAGGCCCACGCTTATGGAGTAGATAGTTTGTGCAAGAACTTTTTTAACAACTACCTTCTCCCAAGTTTGAAAACCAGATGTTGGATTTAGGGATCTTAATGGGTTTGATAGCAGGGAATATGGAAAAGCCAGTATTGTGTCTAACAGTAAAGCAAACAACAGCCAAGTGCTTGGAAGAAGACAAGCTACTGGAGCTCTCCAGACACACATGCACACAGCCCCACTCAGAAATACCAGGAGGACTCCTGTGGGCCTAATGGATGGCAGCCTACTGAAACAAAAGGCGTATTAACCAGAAAATGGAAAACTTGAGAAAGCACATTTCATTTCCCACCCAACTGAAAGAAACGGAAGATGAAACCATCACAACAAAAATTCTCCGTGTACAATCACAGTGTGGGATTAGCAATTAACCCTTTTATCCCAACTGCAAATGACAAGGAGTCTCTAGCTTGTCCTGTGTGTCTTCTACAGCCTTGGCAGCCTGAGATACATTTCTTTTATGAGGCTACTTGACAGTGTAAATGGGCTTCTTTTAAAACTTCTATTAGCTCAAGCTAGTAAAACCTTGTACTTCAACATTGCGCCGCCATTAAAAGCAGCATTAGTGCATTTTGTCATTCAGTTCTTTATCGATTATTTAAAGGGGAGCCGACTGGGTGGTTTGGTGGGAGCTGGGGACAGGATCAATAGGGATGGGCTCCTTGCTCTCTGCACTAACCTGAGCTTTTGTTTCGATGCTTCTGCTGGTTGCTTTGGCCTTTCGAGTGCTTGTCATGCTCAGTGGAAGAAGTCCAAACCTCCAAGACAAGACGAAGGGATTTCAGTAGCACGAACAGGAAGCTGGGTCTGGCAAAAACCTCCAAGAATCATTACCTGATCTGAGTTGTTGCCAGGGGCAGGATGTTATGGGGTTCTTGAGAGTTGAAGGTGCTGCTTCGGGACGTGAACTGGTTCTGTGTGTCAGTGACCAGTCCAAACAGAACCTGACAGATGAAAAACAGTGCAGTGACAGGCTGGGGCTTTCATGGCCAGTTAGAGAATCACTTCTCTTGTTAAGTAATGCATCTCTGTTTTGAGTGTGTTAATGCTTCAAAATTACTTATATCACTGCCCACAGATCAGAATCTCAGTCATGTAGCTCTTTTATTCACTTTCCGAGGCCTTGATAAAATCTTAATAATCCTTAACCTACCTACCATTATACAGGTCAGATCATGGTTGCCTCAGAGAGATTTTAGCTAATCCCCTTTCAGCCTTTAGGACTAGACAGCTCTGTGTCTTACCCCCGCCCAACACTGCTTCCTGGAGTAGTAAGTGCTGGAGCAAGTTTATTTTGTAATTTGAGCCTGTGGCTCTTCATTCCCACAGAGCATGTTTTTCACTCGACTTACAGATGTTCGCTGCACCAGGCGATTAAGGTTGCTGTTGAGGTGTGGTGTAAAAACATCCAGGTCAAAAGGGTCGACGAGTACCTCGAAGTAGTCGGCCACTTTCTCAATTCTGAAAAAGGGATTACAATGATAAAAACCAATCTTATGGTATTTTAATGCTAAAGAAATCCTGGAACTGGATTTATTCTCCTTAATTGCTGACTTAGTACGCTTGTCACTATGAGTGCGCTTAAGTAATCCTAAAGAGTTTTAACCTGATGTGAATCTAAGTCCAGTCCATCCCTCCCCCATGTTGTTTTCAGGAAGGCCCAAATTGTACCCAGCAGTTGGTACGCCACCACAGAAGAAAGGAATGAGATTCCACCTACGACACTTGACCACGGGGTTTATCTAGCAGGTGACCATTATTTATCTTGGTGGTAATATGAGCACTAACTGTTTAAAACAAACACAACTAATGTGCAGTAAGAGGCTGAATCTTTGGTGGCTTCCCAGGAGAGGAGCTGTTTGCATTTGGGAAAGACTGCACTGGGAAAGCCCCAGGAGGCATGGGTACCTGGAGTCCTGTTTGCCACGGCCACTCTTCCCCTCCTCGCCCTTGGCTGTCAGAACCATGGTGAGATACCGCAGATCATAAAGCAGCTGCAGTGCCCGGTTCTGGGTCATTGGAAATGCACCTTCTTTCTGCAAATTAATTTCCCATCCCCACCCATTAAGGGAGATGACTTGTTATGTGAACATAATAAACACCTTCATGTTTAGTTGAGTTACAGTTTGTTATTCCAGAAGCAGAAGCTTTTTCAAATACTTGTAAGGCCAGTTTAATCTCACAACAACGAAAACAGGTTATGTTAGAAACTTGGTCTAAACAAAACTAAAAACAGAGAAGAGGCCCAGTCCTTAAAAAAAAAAAAAAGCCTCAGTTGCTATAGATGGTTGTCTTAATGGAAAAAGCCTCCTTTCTTGAAGGAAAGACAATTTATCTGGATACTTCCTTAATAAGGAGTTGGTCCTGTTTTAAAAATGTTACTAAAGAAATGGGAATGGACCCCAAGGGCAGGATGCTTCCTAGGAGGGGAGGGGAGCAAAGGGCTGGGAGCAGAGAGACACCCTTGAATATTCAAGTACTTCTGAGGGCCACAGGCTGTGCTTTGCAACTGTTGTAACTTCCTCACGGTCCCCCAAGCTATCTGCATGACCACACTGGACCCTGAGGCAGGGAGAGGGGTTGTGACTTGCGTGATGCCAGTGGCAGGGCCGGAGCTGGGAAGCAGGTCTTTTTTTACTTTGAAGCTTTTACTGTACTGAACCACCTTTTTGGTGAAGACTTGCTTGACCCTTGAGAGTGGGTATAATTAAACTTTCAGAGCTGGAAGCCACTGCTAAGTAGATGGCCTGGGCTGAGGTAACCCTGAACCCTTGGAATCCTTGATGTGAACTGGCCAAACTCAAGAAAAAGGTATTTATTTCTGTTTTTAATGGAAAAAAAAAACACCTACCTTCACCTGTTTTCCTTCTGAAAGTTTCTCATAGGCGGCTACTACTTGAACCACACAGCTTTTCAGCATCTCCTGTAGTGTCACCTCTGGCAAGGCATGGCCTCCCACCCGATTAATTTCCTGGCATAAGCTGAACAGGAAGGACTGTACATACCAGGACGGCTGAAAGAACAAAGGCACCCTTAGTTGCCAACTTGCACTGATTAAATGAGACGAGGTAAAAGCAAGTCCAGTTACCCTGCCTAGGCGTATGTGCCAGGACCCTGATCTCTCAAAGCAGACAGTTAACAGTTACAAGTGACATCTGCAGTCATTCACTTGGTGGCCTAGGGTTGACTTGGCAGGCAGCACTGTCTTTTAGGTTGCTCTTTTCACTTTAGGGTAGGTGGTTCTCTAATGAGCCCAGAGGCCCAGCTACAAGAGGAAAGAATTACTGACTTCTCGGACAGTCTGCTATTGACTTGGTCCTACGTCTGCTTTGCCACTCCCACTGCCCCAAAATAGTACTTTAGTACTATTTACTAGTACTGAAGTAAGCAGTACTTTCAGCTCTTCCTCAGAAGCTGCACATTGAATGATTTTCTAGAGGTTTTTTCCTCTCCAAGAGCAGGTTTTCCCTTTTTAGCCCATGGGCCCTCTGACCACAGCACTTGTTTACCTGTATAGGGAGTCGGATCTTGGATGTGACGCTGCTGCCAGACTCAGCTTCCTCCTGAATTTCTATTTCATCCCAGCTGGTGGCCATGGCTAAGACTGAGCCAGCATCATCTGCAAGTAATGACTGTGTGAATCCATGAGCCAGAACCTGGTAATAAAAGGCAGATATCCATATAGGCTACTCAGCTCTTTTGCAGTTTATTTCAAGCTACCAGTGTGATCCTGAGACAGCTTCTGCCACTTGGGTCATGTACAGGATACCAAATGGCAACAACCACTCTTATTCTGAATAACTACTGATATCAGCAGTGGGTATTTTGTTTCTGACTCTACCCTCCAAATGTCAGGGGTGACCCGTTAAGATGCCAGTGGAGACTACAGAAAATATGATACTTAAGAGTGAAAAGTAGAAAATAATAGGCTCTTGCCCAGGGAGAAAGTCTTTCATTACCATCAGCTGGGAGGAAAAATACCGAGGGTTTCTGTCTATAAAATCTTGGCTAAAATGAATGGAAAAGTTTTTACATTTGAACAATCTGACAGAGACAAGTGGAAATACCTGTATAAATAAGAATTGTTATTCCCTTCCTATTGAGAGAACCTACTGAGGCTGACTGCCCGTAATACGGTAAAAGGTAAGCAAAATGGGAATTGGCTGGTGGCGTGGGAAGCACAGGCTTACGTGTCACTCACGTTCACAACTGCCGTGCTCCAGACCCGGTAGCCCATCACACTCTGCTGGAGGAGCAGGGCCTTAACTTCCTGCCACTTGGTCTGCACAGGAATTACTTCCTGAGGTTTCCCCTTGCCCTGCTTTTTCAGAGCCCTAGACTCCCTTGCTGGTTTCTCAGAGCTCCCTGCTTTTCCCAGGATGCACTGCTTCAGGTGGGGACACAGTTCTCCCAGTGACTGGCAGAGTCTGGCCATGAAAAGGATGGCATGCAGCCTGACACCGCTGAGGACATCGCACTGCCCCTGCACCACTTGTTCGATGCTTTGCAGCTTGGCCTGGATGCAGTCTATGATGTGCCTGATACATGCCACCGAATGGGTCCGCAGCATCTCCTGCACGGTCCCGGCATCTGCATACCGGTCAAAGGCACAGTTCTTGGCTTGCGTGGGGGAGATGTCCTTGGGCAGTGTTGCATCACTGGAGGGAAGGTAAGCCAGGAGATCATTCAATTTAACCTTCAGTTTGGAGTCTAGGGCAGAACAGAAGTTCTGCACACAAGGGCTGACAGCTTGTGCTTTCATGGAGAGCCCGCTGCTGGCAAACTGGTCCCGGTTTGCCACGCTGACCCAGGCAGCATCAGGAGGCAGGTCACTCGGACTCTCAGACCACAGGAAGAGGGACATATTGTGCTCAAAGTGGATGTGCCTGTTTGAAGTGGCATGGCTGGTGCTGCTTTCGAGCTCCTGCAAAGCCGAAGTGAGGAGCTCTTTGGAACTAGTGGAAATGGTGTCAAAGCCTTCTTTGGTCAGGGTCTAGGAGAAAATAAAAGAGAGTATGAATCACCACTCCTTTCAGGAAACCTCAAAACGAGCACCAAGTGGCAATCCCTCCCAGCATTCAAAACATCCTCCGCCATGCTCGGGAAGATGGCATGGTGTCGGCAGAGAACAAAGTCATCGCTGATGGGACACGGACGTGTTTCTGACCATCTGACTGGCCAGGTCTCTTTCTTAGCAGAGTCTCTGTTCACTTCTGTGGTTCACTGTCCAGAAGAGCCAACCCTGGAGCGAGTCAGCAGGGAAAGAATACACTTAGGAAGTGACAGGGGTCTACCCAGATGGTCAAACGATCACCGGAGGAGTGGCTGCAAGACAGCTGGAGCATGTGACCTCCCACCTCACCTGTAATCGGTCCAGGAACAGTTGCTGCATCAAATCTTCCCAGAATGAGAGCGGATCCTCCAGAAGCCGCTGACATATCACATCCCAGCTGTGACTGGTGGGCTCATTGGTGAGTAATTCCCACATGGCATCCCGGATGCCTGCAAGCCCTTTCACACTCTTCACATACATGAGCAGGTTGGTGACCCCATTTTTAATGTCTTCATTGCACCTGCAACAAAATCGTTTTTTGAGAGCTTCATTACATTCGTGGTTTTCACACCTTTACTGAGAAAAACAGCAGGACTCCATTTGAAAACCTCTTACCTGAGTCCCAGTATTTTATATATATGTATATATTTCCGTGTGTTTATAAAAATACATAAACAGCATTACTGGCTGGACTGGGGAGTGGAGCCTGTAGCCCTTTTACCAGGCCTATCCTTGCTTGCCTGAGATATCTATCTAGAAGTCTAAAGCCCCAGAGAAGGGCTTTAAAGACCACTGCATTAAATAAAAGCTTAGAAGTAGCAGAACTCTTACATAAAGAGAATTTGAAATCATCTACATGACATTTTGAAAGATAAATTTCTTCTTGGTTCTCCCACACCACTGGGGGCTAGCTAACCCACCATGAAGGCAGTGGAAGGGGCTGAGTGAGTGGCTGACAGCTCCCCCCCATTCCTCACTGGCCCTTGTGTGGCCACATACAAGGCTGCATGGCTGGTTCCTGCCTGCTCAGGCAAGTTCTGCTACTCACATGTGAATCCATTTCTGCAGTGTATCTTTCAGGTATTCCTGGCTGATGGGATGTGCAAGGGTTCGCAGAGCTGGCTGGAACTCAACGATGGATGCTGGCAGGTGTTTGAACCAGCTGCAGAGCTTCATCTCCTCTTGCAGGACACCAATGCCCCTTCCTAAAGAGAAGACCAGTGAGAAGAAATTGGGCCCATCCTTTGAAAGCATATTAAAAAATGGGCCTAGAGGAATTTCCAAAAATCATCTAGCCTTCCTCTGGGCTTTCGCCTTAAAATAGCGGGGGAAAGAAGGCATAGAACATGTCCCTCATCAGGGAGCAGGCAGCTTCCCTCCAGCTCTGGTCATCCTATTGGCTGAGAAGAAGGCAAAGGCCAGGAAGGAGAGCAATGGGGGAAGGAAAGAGAGAGAGAGAGGAGATCTGAGTGCTGGGAGGTTCTGGACTTTGTAAAAGGAGGGCTTCAGTTGTTGGAAGATGAAAGATGACGGTTTCCCTCTCCTCACCACTCTCCACCCACCTCGAGGAGCAAAGGGAAGACCCAGTGAGCACTCATCCCGGTCAGCTGAGTTGTAGCTTTCAGCAGGGACCTCTCAGGAAGGGCACAGGCCTGGAGTGTGACTCAGGGAGGCCCATTCACTGTGTTCTGTGCATGAGCGAGCACCCTCTGGAGTCAAACACAGGGGGCCGTCTGAGGTCTCTTGTACTTGTTTTTTAATGCCATGACCAATTAGCCGATACTCACCTTTCAGGAATGGGAAAAAGTATTACATGTAAGCACCTAGAGGGAAACCAGGGGATAAGGAATTGGTGCCCTACCTGACAGATAAGCCAAAGTGCCACATCTCTGAGAATGACCACATGGCTGTCACCACATTCCACTGGTTTCCATGTTCCTTTGGCTGCGTCTCTATCTGACCTGTGTTCTGGAGTTCCCTGAGGCAGTCAGTCCTCTGTCTTCCTCTCTTACTGACCCTCCATCCCTGTGGCTTCAAACAACAGCCATGCACAGGGACCACAGACACACATCTTGAGCCAAGCCTCTCACTGCTGTTCCAACCCACAGTCGCCTGCCCACTCCACATTTCCATTCCAAGGTCTCAGTTGTCTCCAACAGAGTATTTTCAAGAGTAAACACATCACCAGCCCTTTCAAGCCAGCTCCTTTTCTAGTAAATCTGGACACCTCCCTTCCACACCCTCACTAGCCAATCCACCACCAAATGGTCTCCTAAACAGGTGTCCGAGTCCACACAGCTCTGCATTATCTGCTCATGTCTTATAGACTGGCCCCATCTCTTATTACGCTGCTCTTCCCTCACCCAATACCCCTTAGCCTCACCTTGCTTTCTTTCAGTTCTTCAAATAGATGAACATCCTCCTAGCCATCAGGACCTTTGCACATCATCTTCCCTTTGCCTGGAGCTCTCTTCTGTGCCTCCTTCATCTAACTAACTTTTATTCAACTTTCAACTTTCAGTTGAAATATCACTTCTCCAGGGAAAGTAACATTGGTGAGGTCCCTCCTTTCAATGCTCTTAAGTCAAATTGCACTTCGCCTTTATAGCAATGACCAGTATTGATATTAAAGAGATATATGTGTATTGTGAGTTCAAAATCTGCCTCTACCACTAGACTATGATCTCCACGACGGTGGGGGTCCATATTTGTCCCGTTCACTGCTGTATTCCCAGGGCCTAGCACAGTAGCTGGCAGATGGTAGATGCTCAGTTAACTACCAGTTGAGTGAATCAAAAAATAAAAGGTTGGCTAAGAGCTCACCGCTAGTTTGCTGGCCTGTGATGGTCTCCAATGTTGAGAAGAGCAAACCACATGGCAGGGATGGATCTGGCAGCTGACCTTCTGGTAAAGTGTAGAAAAGAGCATGAGCTTGGTTCAAAGTGGTGGCCAGCAACTCCACTAATGAGCAAATCTGAGCTTTGATGCCAGCACCTACAGGAAGAAACCATCCTCTTTTAAACAATTTAGAATAGTTAGAATGGAGTCCAGATGCTTCAGTCTCCCTCAGCTCATCCTCTATGGACAGAGGCCACACCCACCATGGTACGGCTGGTTGAGGAGCTTCTGAATAGCCGCCTTTCTGGCCAACAGGAAGTCTGTTAGGGCTTGGCGAGGAGAACTCTCTTCTAAGAGCATTATAGCGCACAGGGCCTCAGCTACAGCTTGGTCAGACACGGCTTGGCATTTGAGCAACATCTTGCTTTCATGCAGAATGGCTGATCTAGAAAGATGACAAAAGTCAATGGAGAATTTGTTTTACATCTGGGAAGAAGACATACTCTTTAACTGCAGTGGTGGAGCGTGGCCACTACCAGATCTTTATACTGGATCCACTTACCGGAAGTGGCTGGCCGCAGCCACCTGCCGGATGAGTATGGGGAATCGGGAAAGGATGGGGCTGTATCGGGAACTGGGAGAATCCAACTGGAGCAGTTTGTGAAGGTGGCAGCCCAGTAAGTAGAGCTGTGTGGCGTGGAGATACTGCGAGGCCTCCATCGAGCTCCAGATCTTCTCAGGAATTTCTAAAAGGAGCTTGATCTGGGCAGCCATGCTATAGAACTTCTCCTGGGACGGCTGCTGCGGCTGCAGGAAAAGGCATAGGATGAGATCGGAAGAACAAACAAAAGCGAGGTCAGTATTGGGCAGATTTGGGGAGAAACGTGGGGGTGTTTCAGGGTACAAAGCTTTTATTTAGCCTGATTCAGTGCTACCCAGTGAAGTATCAGAGTTCAGTGTGGTCTAATTCCTGCAGTCAGGCATGCCGGACAGTCCCACTGGTTTTTCCTACCAGCTGCGTGCACCTTTGCTCAGTCCCATGGAGAGGCAAACTTACTCCAGTCACCTCACATCTGGTTATCAGTGATCTTGTGATGTCTTAGGAGCATGGAGCCCTGTGTACCACCGCTAAAGTGAGCTTCCTCCTTCCCTTTTCTGATGTTCAGCCTTCTGACATTTTCTCTGCTTCTTTGAGTGCACCATGGACTTCTTTGCTGGCTGTTCCTCTTCACCAACCCTCCACCAGATCTTCATCTGGTTCAGTCCTCATGCCTCTACTCAGCTTGGTCCAGCCCCTTACTCCAGGATTCTCTTCCCTCAAACATCACCTCTAAGCGGAACACCACACTACCACATCTTTTAGTCCTCATCATTCCCGAGTCCTAATCGAGCCTTTTCTGCTGCTGCCTGCTAAGTGTCTTTGCCATTCTATAGTCACTGTGTTTAAAATTAAGTTTATCTTCCTACCAAAAGTTTTAGTCATCTTACCTCCCTATGTATCTTAGTGTGTACCACCGCTCTGCTCCAAATCCCCTGGGAATTCACATCCTTCTGATGGTTCTGCTAATCTCTACTATCTAAACTTCTGATACCAAGCACTTCCATGATTGTAATGCAGGTCATGACCATCTCATATTTAGATTAACCAAAAATATTTCACGTGTGCTGTGTTCATTCTCTACCCCCACCAATCTCTCCTTCTCCTCTGCTGTCAGATTAACCTTCTTCAAAGGCCATTTAGACTGTATCTTTGCTCTTTTCTAAAGGGTTCCTCACAGCTTAGTATCTTAGCCTAGTTGTCAAGGATTTCCTGCCCTTCCACCAATTTCTTGAGTCCACTGGTTCTCATGTGTGAGGTAGGAGGGTGATTTTCAGCTCCCCATCCCAGCAATATCTGGAGACATTTTTGATTATCACAAGAGGAGAGGGGGGTGTTATTGGCATCTAGTGGGTAGGGGCCAGGGATGCTTAGAGACACCCTCCAATGCACAGGGCAGCTGCACCAACAAAGAATGACCCAGCGCAAAATGTCAATAGCACCAAAGTTGAGAAACCCTGCTGTTATCAAATCGATTACCTGTTTTTAATTGTTTCCTGTATTCCAGACCCATATTTCAAACCTCACCTGCCCTTCAGGGTCCCCCTTTACTGAGAAGGAGCCAAGTCTGAAGTGACTTCCTGCAGAAATCTTACGGTAAATGTACAGATTATTTGGGTAATCAATCACCCATTATCCTAAATTGTTTTCTACAGCTATTCCAAATGATTTACATTTTTCTCATTAATTTTCCATGAATTTAATTCCTCAACTAGATCCTAAGCTCCTACAGAGCAGGAATTGGGGAACTTTGCTTCTTTGTGCCTTGAACAGAAAGCACTCAAAATTTTTGTGGGTTTGAGAATAAATCAGATATAACAACTATAAAAATAATGTATTTCTAAAGTGAGGCATAGCACGAGTTAGCTTTTTAATAAACCTGGAAGCCTGACTCAGATATGGCAAAACTGACCACCTAAGGGTGGGTGTTGACAAAAGGCACAGCTTACAGAGGGATGCAAGTCCCAAAACCTCACAAGTATTTTCTGATCTTCTGTGGTTCTTTTGTGGAAGTCCTGCCTGCTGGCCTGGATTCTTCTAAAGCTCAGGTTGTATTAAAAAATCCAAACTAGAGCTGAATCGTACTTTTGCAGTTTCTTCTTCCCCGACCCTGTAAGGTCTTCTCCAAGGGTGTTAAGAACAAATTACTTGTTTACTGTTCTCACCCTCCCTGCCCACTTTATCATCCCTAAGTCGGCCTTCTTTAAGAACACAAAATGCTCCAATATTAGGCTGTGTTTAGTGCTGTATCCTAACACAGCAGGTCCGATCAATAGGGTTTGTTGGCAAGAACACTTAGAACTAAGAACCTCAGTTTCCTAAAATGAAAATGTTCCACTGTCAAAAAAGATGAAGGCTTGATGGCTAGTACTGTCCTCCTGCAACTACAACAAAAGGTGGAATAGCTATTTGGGGTTGTGTAAATTATTCTTGGGAGTAGGGTGGAGGTCTTGGGGTTGAGGAATGAACGACTTGGTGGTGGAAAGGTGTCAGTGTTAAGGGAGAAATCTTTTCTAAGAATAAGGTTATATAGCTAATGAGTTGCCTGTCTAGCGAGAGAGACCCGTGGCCTTTTCATCTAAAGCTGGGAGAGCCCCGGGAACGTACGAGTAAGGCGAGGGACCCAGGGCCCGGAAGTCCGGGAAGACGCCTGAAGAAACGGCCCAATGCCTCTGAGAACCGACCGCAGCCGGTGAGAGGGCTGCCCTGCCCGCGTTCTCCCGAGGAGGGGCGGCCACCAGGGTCCGCGGGCTCTTCCCCAAGGCAGGTGAGGCTCCGGCGGGGCTGGGGGCTGGCCCGCGGCCGTGGGAGGACGGGGGAGGGAGCGGGGTCCGGGGCTGACCTGCGGGTCCCGGGGCGGCCGGGGCGCGGCCGGCTGGCGGAGGCGGGCGCAGTACTCGCCGGTGGCCTTCACGGCGTCCACCAGCCCCTCGGCGCAGCGGCGCATCTGGCCGATGGTGTCGGCCGCCTCGATCAGGTCGCGGTACCGCTCGCCCACCATCTGCCGCAGCTCCTCCTTTTTGTGCTCGATCTCGGCCCGAACCTGGCGCTCCAGCCCGCGAATCTCCTCCGCTCCATGTGTCTCGAAAAGCGCCGCGGGGTCGCGCAGATCCAGCCGTCTCAGCGCCGGGAAGGTGGCCGCCGCTGCCATAGTGAACCGTTCAGTCGTCCGACGGGCCACTTCCGTCCGGCCGCCCCGCCCCGCAGCCATCTTGGTTCGGGGCGGAAGCGCTTCTGCCCCGCTGGGGCCAGGCTTATTCCGGACTCCTCCCGGCGGCAAGGGGCGGCATTTATTTCAAAGTGGGGTTGTGGGTGGGCCTGATCGCTGAGGCGTGCGGCACGTCTGTGGTCCATCTTTGCGGGGATCGGAAACTCCTCCTGGCGCAGGGAGCCTTACCCTGTCTGCGTTGATTACCGTAACTCAGCACCCGCTGTCTGATTGTAATGCCTCCTCAGGACGCTCGCGTCCCATTCTGGTCCATTTGCCCTCCCGGACGGTGGTCTTTCCCCCGCGATTCGCTCTGGGCCGATCCCTCCGGTTGGAAGCCCGCAGCCGCGGATGCCGCGGGCTGGCCGGCGTCGGGTGGACGCAGAGAGCTGGCGCTTGGTGCCGGGTCCCTCTCCCTGCGCCACCGCAGGCGCTGGGCAGGCGGCCTTCTGTGAGTGGTTGGTAGCCGTAATTTTCTGTTCTTAATCGCGTACAGTGCCAGGAATATAGAAGTTTGGGCCCGCTTTTGTTCATCGGAACGAGTGACTTCGCAGTGGCTCTGAATCGGATGGGGCACGGGGACAGGTTTCCCACTTAAGGGATGCGTGTCTGCTTGTTTGCTTCTGTGGGGTTTTTTTGTTGGTTCTTTGGAATTTTCGTTTTTGTTTCAAACTGGTGGTTAACCACAGAAGATGTTTCCCTGCATGACAAAACTCCAGAGAAGCATATTATTTACCAGCTCAAGTAATATAGCGAATAAGTGATGGAGTCAGACCTAGATATTTGTACTCCTGGCTTGTACCTTTCCTGCTTTGTCGCACCGCTTCCTGCAAACTCAGAACAGTCCCAGGTGGCGGGTCTGCCATTTGCCCTCACCGCGATTGCATTCTGTAGGGGAGATTTGTCGGTGTTTGGCTGCCCAGCATCTGCAGAAACTCTTCTGTGTTAGGGGAAGTCAACTCTGTGTGGCAAGATCTTTTCCAGGGACCCCTTACAGCAATGGTGCAAGCCTGTGTCCTGGGATTGGCCAGTCAGACACAGCCACCTGGTACTTTAAATGGAGAGGTAGCCATGTCATGAAGCACGGACAGTGGAGATTTCATTTTGGTGCTGGCAGAGGTACCCCCTGCAACATCCATTCTCCAGGGCGGCAGGGGCATTAAATCCACCTGGGGCTCCCAGCTGCCTGTGCTGGTGCTAGTGGCAGCTGTGGGTGACCACAGTGAGGCCCTCACCTGAATTTCCCTGTCATGGTTTGACTGGGTTCTGCATGTTAAGCTTCCCTGTGTCCCTCTCTGGCCCCTGAGCCTGGTTCTTCAGCTTTCCCAGATTCTTTGAGCTGTCCATATTGATAAATTTCCCTTCTTTGAAAATCAACATCAGTTTTGGTTGCTTGCCCAAGAGATGCTAACTTCCAGTCTGTGAGAGTTTAGCTGATGTCTTTCTAAAAGCAAGAGGGAGGAATGTCAACATATCATTAGACTGTGGGGGCCTGGAGATTTGCATGACGTGTCTTACCCTTGTGCGCACACCTGTCATTTAAGGTAGAGGAAGGGGGCTGGCCAGGTCATGTCTCTGCTGTGGAATCAGAGTGTTGAAAGCTGTGCTTTCCCTCGTTTCTCTGCTTCTCCAGCCAAGTTCATCTGGCTGCCCTGAAGATGCCAGTGTTGCTCTTCTGCCTGCGGAACTGAGCGCTTAGCAGAAGCTGTTACCAAACCTTCTTACCTGGGCACTGGAAGCACTCCTGGGGCTTGACTTTTTCTTCTCCATGCCTTCTTTCCTTCTCCCCACCCTGCGTTAAGGGAATAGCCATACCTCTTCAGCCGCCTTTTCCTTCTCTCGCCCTACCAAAACAGGATGTGGGCAAAGAGCTCAGCCTCAGCAGCTCGGCAAGATACTGAGCTGGGGACAGAGGGGCAGAGATGAGAACTAGAGTCTTATTTGTCAAGGACATATGGGAGTAAAGGGCATCTCCTGATTTGTACTGCCATCATTTAATGTTGGTTCAGTGATGAGAGAGAGAGAGAGAGAGTGTGTGTGTGTGGTGTGATTCTTGATGTCATAGTGCTTTTTTTCACCTTAAATATTAAGAGATATAATTTGAAAACATCCAATGTTTAAATTGAAGAGATTGTGTTTAGATCATCCTGGGCCCCTGAAATCAAACCCAGGCTTTCTGCTAATTCTAATAGCTGTAATTTCAAGTACCATCTGTATTATCTTTATTTTTGCACATATTGTCTTTAATTCTAACAATAATTCTGTAGCAGTGGTAGTCTTACACTCCCTTGATAGATAAAGCAAGGCTTAGCAGGGCCAAGTAACCTGTTTCAGATTATATACAGAGTCAGCATCCAGTCCTGTCTACAGATCCTGGTCAGTCTGACTCTAAAGTCTTTCTACTTTGCCATGTTACTAGATTTAAAGAAAAGTTTAGAACATCAAGAGACCAATGGGCCAAACTATTCTGAGTTACACTGAGGTGGTAACCACACTGCTTCCTACCTTTTGCCTGAAGGTGGGTACGGGCAGTTTGGGGACGCAAGTCAGAGTGTCTCTCCAGTGATTTGGGGGCGAGTTCCACACAGGGTGGCTGGGCCTGGTAGCCAGGTGTCCGCATGTTCAAGGGCTCTCTTTTCAAAACTGGGAACACGTTCTGACATTTTTGCTTTCTCTAAGCCCTTCATCACTCTTACTTCATTGAGAACATTGAGGGGGCAGGTTTCGCCTTGCTTTTTAATAGAAATATAGAAAGCAAGCCAGCATAATGCTTAAAATAGGAGGTTTTTTTACAGATCTTTCTAGATACCACATGTTCTCCTCCCTTTATGCAATATGTGGTCTCGCTTCTGGGAAGGGGTTCCCCTAGATCTCGGCTCCCTGACCAACCTATTCAATAAATATCTGCAAAGCAGGTGAATAGTGTCATGCGTATATGTCACATAATCACAAAGTAGGTGCTCAAAGGATGCATTGGAAAAGGCAAAAGTATCTTTTACTGTCAATAGCCTAATAGTTGGAATATGATGGGCAGTAAGGCAGTCCTCACCCATGTCACACCCACTCCAATGCCTTGTTCCAGTACCTCTGCTTTTATATAGGGCGGCTGCATTTTTTTGGCATGTCAGTGTCCATCTGAAGAGGGAACCTGCCAAATCTCACATCGGTATCCTGATGATATTGGAGGGGGGGGTATCTGCTCAGAGAGTTAGGGTGGAAGGGAGTCTTGGCACACTCAGAGAAGAGGTAATAAATGGAAATTGAAATTAGGAGTTTAACTCTGGCTAAGCTAGGAGAGAGGGAAAGGGAGAAAGCAAGAAGGAAGAGACAAGGAGAGGGATCGGAAAACAAGTTAACAGGAGAAAAGACAGGGCCCTTGGATCTGGTAAAGGATGGGCTATGTCAATAAAAGGAATGCGGGGGGCTGGACAGAAGTTTGAATTCTTGAATTCCATGCTGCCACCCAGTGGGATTCAGACATTTGATGTTTGCTCTCGGCTGAGATGCCAGTGGGGTAAAGAGAGCCTAATGCAGTCTTCTTGACATCTTATCTTTATAGCAAGTTTGTCAGCCTGTGTCTACGGGAGGCGATATTTGTAGTAGAAGGGGCCATTATTTGACTTAACTGTTTGCAGATACCTGAGACTCTGGCTTCAACAAATAGCCAGGCAGGCATAACACCTGCTGAAGGGAGCTGGACGTCTGGGCAGCACACATTCCCAATACCGTGACTAAAAACAGTGATCACAAAGTTCACACTCCACACTTAATATTCTTCACTAGTATGTAGCTGAGTACTTACTTTGTTAACTAGTTCTGTGCTCGATGCAATGGAGAATACAAAAGATATTTGATGAAATGTGAGTGATTCTGTAAGAAGCTCTGAGTTCTTTCCAAGTCCATTGCCTTTTTCCCTTTCCTACCATTTCACTCTCACTGATGAGGCTTTCTCATGTGTATTGAGAAAACAGAAGTAATCAGGTGGGACTGTCCTGTTGAATCCGCTCCACCTACCAGCCCGCTTGAATATGTACTTACACCTTCTACCTTTCCTCGTGTTACAAAGAACAAAGTGTTTCTGCTCCTTTGACCTCTGGCTCCCCCTTCCCACCTCTCAAAGACCTCACTTCCTTTTCTCTCCTGCGTAACATTCTCTCTCTCAGCTGGAGCATTCCTATTACGGGTAGGCCTCCGTTTCTAAAAGTTCGAGTTTGCCACTTTGCTTTTGTGTAAGCCCTCCATTCGTGCCTGTTCCGCTAACCAAAAGAAATCTAAACTGGACTTTTGCTTTTACAAAAAAGGCAAGACGTGAAAGTGGCATCAGGTGTTGGTTTTGCAGCGAGCTGGGATGGAGCAGTGCGTGCCCAGAGCAGCGAGAGTGGCGCCACCAAGCTCCTTCCCCGGGAACCCCCCAGCATCTGAGCATCAAGCTGTCAGGGCCTTGAATGGCATCTGAGCACCTGGGCTTTATCTTGATTTGTTTTGTGCATCCGCTAGCACGATGTGTCCTATGGTATCAGGAAAGCCTAAGAGACGTGACTTTTGGTGTCTGGCAATGCTAAAAAAGTTTCCATATGAATTAATAGTAATTGCTTCTTTGCTTTACACTATTTTGTCTTACAGAAGGTTTTATAGAAACGCTCTGCTTTGGGGTAATGGGGAAACCCTGTATCTTATAAATATTCTCTAGCATCTCCTATCTTATAAAAACACTCGTTTGCTTCCATGTCTCCTTCCAGCCATTGCCCATTTCTCCTTTCTTCTTCAGGATGAAACATCTTGGTAGTTGCTCCCACCACAAATCACCTCCTATTATCTTCCTCAACTCCACCCGTTTTAGGGCTTCCCAGACCACCACTCCATTTACCAAGGTCCCCCTTTCCATCTTGCTAATATCAGTAACGTCTCAGTTTCTGAACATTTCAGCAGTGTTGGGCATAGCTGACCTGCCTCTCGCTTGCACTGTCTTCTCTTGACTTCTGTGATGTGCTCCAGGCACCTCTGCTCCGCCTCTCAGTGTTGGGAGGGGCCGGAGCTCAGGCCTTAGCACTGGTCCCTGCTCAGTCTGCATTCCCTGTCTAGGTGATCTCATCCTGTCCCATGCCCTTAAGAGGTAGGAGTCAACTACAGTGGTTCAGGTGGAAATTGTGAAAGCAGCGGGAATGGAGAGAAGGGAACAGATGTTTGCAGATGACTTCTACACTTGCGATCCAGCCCTGAGCTCTTGGATTATACCTCCACCTGTCTCCTTAGAATCTCCACTTGTATGTCTAAGAGACATCTCAATCTTAACATGTCCTAAATAATAACTCTCTTCCTGCCACCCATCCTATACCCTCCTTTGTGTCTCAGGAAATGACACCACCTAGTTATTCATAACTGGGATGCAGGAATGATCCTCAGTCCCTCTGTCTCTCACCATCCACACCCAGCCCTTTTGTAAGTCCTATAGAGCCTTCCTCCAAAATGGGGGTTGATGAACTTTTGCCAGAAAGACCCAGATAGTTGAGGGGCTTTGCAGGCTCTGTGGCTTCCCTCGCTCCTTACCAAGGCCACCGTAGCATGATATCAACAATAAACAGTACATGAATGAATGGGCATGGCTACATTCCAGAAACACTTTATTTAGAAGAATAGGCAGGGGGTCAGTTTGGTCTGCTGGCCCCTGATCCAAAATACATCACTGTCGTTTTCCATCTCCATGGGCACCACCCTAGTCCAAGCCACTGGTTCCTCATCCCATCACCCTAGTTACTGTCTTATTCCCTTTCCCATCCCATCCTCTTTCAGCTCTCTCACGCCCAAAGAAACAGAAGCTTTCAAAAGTGTGAATCAGGTCCTGTGCACCCCCCACTTCAAACCTCTGGTGGCTTCCTGCCCCTGTGGGGCAGACACAGACTCCCATCAAAGGCCTTCAGGTCCCTGCATGACCTGGTTCCATCCCATCCCCTCCTCTCCCCTAACCCTACAACAGCCTCATCTACCTTCTTTCTGTTTCATAAACCAGGATTGGCACACTCCTTCCTAAGGCCTCTATTCTGGCTATTTCTTTTGCCAGATCTTCACCTGCTGGTCACCTCCTCTGAGAAGCCTGCCTGAGCCACCCCCACCTAAAGAAGAAAAACTAACATTTATCAAGGACTCACTATATTCCAGCCACTGTTAGAGACTCTGAATATGAACTACCTTATTTAATTCTCCGTTATCCTCCAAGTTCACAATACCCTCCGAACTAGATCCTGTTGTTGTCTCTACTTCATTGAGGAAGAAATTGAGGCCAAGGGAGATTATATAATTTGTCCCAAATCATCAGGAAATGGCAGAGCTGAGATGCAAACCAGGCTGTCTGGCCCTGGGCCTGTGTCCTGAACCATCACTCTTTCCTCTCTATTATATTGACATCATAGCATCTGTCACTATATTGCAATTCCTGTTCCTTTATTTGTATATTTGTTGAGTGTCTTCCCTACAACAAGAAGCACAGACCTGGTCTGTCTGTTGTCTCACCAAGTTCCCAGCTTTGAGAACAGTGTCTGAAATATGATAGATACTCAGTACTTGCTGAGTGCATGAACAGTAATACAACTTTGTAATAAACTAATTTATTGGTATGCTAAAAAATATGTAAATAGTCAAAGTACACCTTTCCTTAGAATTCCCATGAAAGAAAACGATCAGATTTACTCTAATTTCAGAAATGTTGAATTAATTCATAATCTGATCATCCCTTCCCTCTCCCCCAAATTATATGACTTCTTTGGGTTTTTGAACAATATTTATGGAGTTAGAAAAGACTCCTGTCCATTTTAACCTTCTTGTTCCCTAACCATATTGCTCTTGGGCTGTGTATGAGTGTGTTCACACATGCTGATACTCTAGGATAGCAATACTGAGGGCTCAGCATAAGTTCAAGGGGAGGTGGCCACTGCCAACCTGGTTGAATGTCTTCAACCTGAGTACAGAGATCTAGAAGAGAAGCTGTTTCGTTACAGTAATGCTGCCGTCAGCTTGCCTAGAAAAGTACTGTGGCCTTCCAGGCATCTGCGTCGGCCCTCTGAGAATATTCAGCTATAAGGATAAAGGTGGGTGTGATATTTTCCTCTAGATATTTCGTAACTGGAAAAATAGCTGGGGAGGAAGCAATTTTCAAGTTCACCTTTCCTGGGGTGAGCCATTGGCAGGATCATGCCTCCTTAGGGGATTCACACACCTAAATTATAAGTATCAGCTAATGACAGCTTAGAACATTTAAAGTTCAAAGACTCAGACCCAGGAAATCAGATCTCTGTGGAGACTGTAAAGCGTTAGGCAGTGTGCTTAATAGGAAAGCACTACTAAATTTGACTTCTGGGTTGTGAAGGTTGTTTTTGTTATTTGAAGTTCCACCAGGCAGATCAGAAACATCAACCTTGCTTGGCCCAGGACTGGATGCCAAAAGCCTTTGGATCCGTAAACGTGAGAATTTGTGCAGTTTGGGGATCTGCAAATACTGTCTGGGGGCAAATGCAACCAATTACCTAAAATGTATTGAATAGCCAGGTCAGTTTTTTGGTAGGATTTTGGCACAGGTGGTGGTAATAGAAGCTTGTACTACTTGACCTTTAAGTGTGAAAAGTTGTGCAGGTGAATTTATGTCTTGCAAATAGAGACCGCCAAGTTGTATTTGGCAGGGTCATGCCCAAAGCAGAGTTGAATCTCTGGGTGTTGGCCACCTAGAGTGCTATGTGAGTGGCTGGAACTCTAGCCCTCTATCCCTTTTGCAGCTCCCAAGCTGTGCAATGGCTGTTCTCTCAAAGTCCAGCTTCTTGTCTTAGGATTCGGAGAGTGCTTATAACATCGAAAGGCCCCAGTGGCCCTTCGGGTGTGCCTGTACCTCAGTGGAAGTTTTGATGAATTCCAGCTGCTCCAGAGGACCATGGACAACTTTGGGAATGCTGGGACCCCAAGCTGGGGGATGTCTCATGCATTGGAGTGCCGCTGATTCTCCAGGTGCCTCCTTCCGGCTACCCGAACCTTTCTGTGCTGCAGAGGCTGGGACCTGTGGACTGCCTCACCTGGCTCTCTTGCCTTGTAGCTCGGGTTGAGTTCAGCCAATGGACAGAGAGCAAAGGAATCTACGTGATTCTGGCCTGGCTGAACTGCTTTACAGACACAGCTTCTGTTGAGTCTTACTTTCCCCGTGGTTTTGGTTCTCACTGGGCTCTAGTAGTATCATCCCCTCCCTTGTCCCTTCAGTTCTAGGGCTGGTAAACACTTCCACCTTGACCTGGCCTCTGGGTGCCTTATTCTTCTCTTGCTGATTCTCTCATGCCTGCCCACACCTCCGTACACAGGCCCTTATTACATTCATCTCTGCTAAACCCCTTGGAGTGTGCCATCTGCTTCCATCTGGACCGAGAGCCATACAGATGGTTACAGACCCAGGATTAATGGCACGCTTCTCTCCCTGCGGTCAGCATCAGGCACCAGGCCAACCATGGTCTCACACTGGAGGAAGAACAAAGAACTAACTCAGCAGTTTGTAATGTGCCAGGAACTGCTAAGTTTCTAGAATGTGTTGGCAATATGGGATTCTGTTTAGAGACATGACAGGTTAGATCCCGGGTCCATTTTATGCAGGGAGGCCAAAGTTTAGTTAGGTTTAGCAGAGGAGGGAAGTCCCCTAGCTGGAAAGGAATATGTGTAGATAGCTAGCCTGTGGAACCTTATCGGACAGGCACATAATGCATTTACTTTTCTGCCCCGGATTTCCTTTCGTCTTGTGTCACGTGGCTGGTTCGGTGAGTGCCAACGAGGCCTGCCACTAATGGCAGGATTAGAAGCCATGGTTTAGTATTAGCCAGCTTCAAAAGTGGTCGGTTGTTTAACAACCAAAACATTTCTGGTCTTTTCTCGCTGTGATTAAAGGTCAGGAGAACCTTATATTTGCTGGGTACCTCTATGTGCCTAATAATGTGACAGATTACTTAAGATATTTTCTTTCATCCAGTCTTTACACAATCCTGTGAGGTATGCATTGTTATCCCTGTTTTGCAGACAAGAAAGTCGTGGGCTCTTGAATGTCAGGAACTTGCTTGAGGTCCCACACCCCTTAGGTAAAGTGCGATGTGGCAAAATGGTTTGGAGCATGGGTTCTGGGCAAGCGACACAAACACACTATGCCTCAGTTTCCTCGCCTGTAGGCTGGGGGTGACAGCAGTACCTTGTGGGTATTGAAGGAGATGATGCATGTAAAGTGCTTGGGACAGGGATTGGTACATGTGAGCACTCCAGAACTCAGCTAATTTTCCTTTCCTTTCCAATTGGATTTAACCATTCAATTTGTAGTTAAGACTCTTTTAAATAGCTGGAAATTTTTGTCATGTTTTGATTTTGAGTAAAAGGGAGATGAGAAGATGATAAAAAGTTCTTTTCTTTGACCTGCTTGTGTAACTCTTGACATTTCTCTATAGTCAGTTTTGCTATCAGCAAGACCTGGCATGTTTTTATGGCATTTCTAGAACATCCCTTTCGTCATCTGCTTTACAGTGACTTAGCCATGCTAATTTAAACTGCCAAATGCAGAAGATATCAGAAAGGGCCATTAAAAATCAGTCTGTAACCTGATGAAGGGGCTAGTGTAATCACCATAATATTACTCATTTAATTGTAGATTAATGATATCAAAATAAACTTATTAAAAAAAATCAGTCTATGGACAAAATGGGACTCACCGGGGGGTGTGTATTTTTAAGCTTTTTATTTTCTTTTGCTGTCAGACAAATGATTGCTAAGACATCTAGAAAACATTTTGTAGGCTTTTTGTTGGGCTTAGAGTTTTAACACAAATTATAAAGGTCTAAAGTTTCCAGTTCAGTGTTTTAGGAAACCCAGGAAGCGTGGGTTATATCGTTTAGGACTCTAGCCCGTTCTTCTGAACGTGTGGGGTCTTTTTCAGCGGTAGGTGGGAACAGAGGTGAGTTTCCATAGCTAGCCTCATCAACAAACTGCAGCCTGAGTCTCTCCCACTGGGAGTGTCATTTCACATGAAGGTAGTTCATAAAGCAGTGAACTTGCAAATAAAAACAAGTCACTAACAAGAAATGTTTGCTTCTTGCTTTCTGGTATATACAATCAGTTACAACAGCACAGATAGAGATAAATGTATCTGACAGAGAAATATACCCTACTGCAGAGACAGTGTAGCTTGTTTGAAAGCAAAGGCAGTTTCAGTATTTCATCTACATCCTGGGCATACAGGAATGTCATGTTAGCAAGAATAACCGTGTTCAAAATACTGTAAGAATAACAGAAATAGCTTATGTGCACACCCGTTTTTGACATATTAAAAAATCAGTCATATCACAAAATCGAACCTGCTTTTGCATTCGGGACTGCTGAAGGCTCTTTCGGAGGTCCCAGGTTTCCTCATATCCACAGGGCATGGAAGGGGAAAGACAACGCCCATAAGCCTTCAGAGACGTGGGTGGAAAGGAGCCCGAAGCCTTGCATTTCATCATCTCCACCACCTTCAGGAGGAGGGGTGATGTCAATGTCAGCACTACCACCAAGAACAGGAAGAGGGTAAAGCGCAGTGTGAGAGCGTGTGCGTGAAGTTGTCAGTCTTCTTTGATGACGATTGATCTGCTGTTTGTAAAAACCCACCGTTGTTTATTGGTGAGTGACAGCCAGAGTGACGGATAGATTGACCATGAAATAAGGAGTAAGTATACGTTAGGAAAAATGCACCACGTGTTAAACTATCTTTAAACATGTTCTAAAAGTCAACACGCCATACACCCTTCACTCTGTTCTTTCCTATTGAGATGGTTCTCAGGCTCTTGGAAACTCGAGTGGAGACTTTTCCTGAAGAAAGTGCTTTGAAGCCAGTCTGGGTCGTTGAATTGTCTGCTGTTCCTTCTGCTCATGATCAAATAGGGTGAGTCTGGAGGCTGCTGATGGCACTTCATTGTGTGGCTGGACTGGCTGATTTCCTCCTCCAAACAGATGGGAAGCCATTTTTCATTGGCTGGTTGTTCTAATGGGGAACCTTTGTCTCCTGCTCATCTGTGTGTTAAACTGCTCCATCCAAGGCCATGCACTCACCAAGAGGAGAGGGAACAGAGACAAAGGAGGCCTGGCTCTGGATCACCCACTCATAGGATTCAGTGCCTCTGCTGACTCTTTCCTTCAAAATCAGTTCCCAGCCTCAATTTATGAAAACTTAAAAGTCACTTTGTAATGTTTAAAGGTGAGCATTGTGGTATTGTCAAAGAGAGAGGGCATTTTTCACATTTCAAATATTAAGAATAGATATTAAAGAGTACTGTTTTGAAAGATAGGTGGAGGAAATAGTTAAAGGAAATGAACTCTAATGGGTTAGATTTCACATATGTGACTGGCAGTCACATCTACCTGGGAGTTGGGAAGAGATATTAGGAGGCTGTTTTAATCTGCCAAATCTTCGTTTAAGCTGAAGGCAAAAGCGAATCTTCATCTAGTCTGGGCCTTTGTGTTAGTTTGGAGCACAGCTGGACTGAGCTAACTTTCATTGACCTTGACAGTGAACCCTGGAGATCAGACTTCTGTTCATCAGAGGATATAACAACACTCGCTTTCCTGTCACATACTGGCAGGTACCTACAGAGCAAACAAGATGGGCCGATAGAGATATCCCAAGCGAAGTGATGAAAACAGACTGGAACGGGAGGGTGGGAAAAGGAGAACTTCTTTCATGCTGAGACTTCTTTTGTGGATGTGCTCATGGCTGAGGAAGAGAACCACAATTCATTTTTCTTGGTGGCTGAGCATCTCAGCTTCCCTGAAATGTTTAACCTCACATTTGTATTGAGAAGCATGGGCATGCAAAGCTATAGCAATCAAAACAGTATGGTGTTGTCATAAAAACAAACATCCAGATCCAGGGAACAGAATAGAGAGCCCAGAAATAAACCCACACAGACATGGTCAATTCATTTATGACAAAGAGCCAAGAATATACAATGGGGAAAGGACAATCTTTTCAATAAATGGTTGGGAAAACTGGACAGCCACATGCAGAAGATTGAAATTGACTCATATCTTAACATGACTCACAAAAATGACCTTGAAATGGATTAGAGACTTAAGGCCCCAAATGATAAAACTCCTAGAAGGAAATAAATGGTAAGCTCTTCAGCTTAGGTCTTTGTGATGATTTTTTTGGATTTGACACCAAAAGAAAAAAAAAAGTTGGACTATGTCAAAAAACTTCCGCACTGTTAAGTAAACCATCAACAAAGTGAAAAGACAACATACTGAATGGGAGAAAATATTTGCAAAGCATATATCTGATAAGGGGTTAATATCTAAAGTATAAAAAGAACTCATACAATTTAATAGCGAAAAAATGTGCAGATCTGAATATATATTTTTCCCAAAGAATACATATAGATGGCCAACTTCTCATGGTGCACGAAAAGGTGCACCACATCACTAATCATCAGGGAAATGCAAATCAAAACCACAGTGAGTTATCATCTCACACCTGTTAGAATGGCTATTATCAAACAGACAAGAAATAAGTGTTGGTGAGGATGTAGAGGAAAGGGAGCCCTTGTGCACTGTTGGTGGGAATGTAAATTGGTGTAGTAACTATAGAAAACAGTATCCTGAAAAAATTAAAAACAACTACCGTATGATATAGGAATTGTGTTTCTGGGCATTTATATGAAGAAAACAAAAACACTAACTCGAAAAGATATCTTCCCCCATGTTCACTGTCCATTATTTATGATAGCCAAGATATAGAAACAACCTAGGCGTCCACTAAAGGATGAATGGTAAAGATGATAGATAGATGGATGGAATATTATTCAGCCATAAAGAGTGAAATCTTGCCATTTGTGGCAACATGGCTGGACCTTAAGGGTATCACGCTTCAGTAAAGTTAGAGAAAGACAAATACTGTATGATGCTGCTTATATATAGGATCTAAACAACAGTTACAAACAAAAAAAAAAACCCCAAAACCAAGCTCAAAGTTACAGAGATGGGTGGTTGCCAGATGTAGGGGTGGGGCAAAGGGGAGCAAAGTGGGTGAAGGGGGTCAAAACCTTCCAAGCTTCCAGTTATAAAATATTTAAATAAGTCCTGGGGATGTAATGTGCAGTGTGGCGACTATGGTTAATAATACTGACTGCATATTTGAAAGTTGCCAAGGGAGTAAATCTTAAAAGTTCTTATCACAGGAAACACCCTTATTGTGGTGATGGTTTTCATGATAGATACAAATATCAACTCATCACTTTGTACACCTGAAACTAATAAAATGTATGTTAACTATACCTCAATTTAAAACAGGAAAAAGAAGTGGGGGGGGGAGCGGGAGGAGGAAGAAATGTCTCTTCCAACACTGTCCTCAAGAATCTATTTTAAAATTATTTTGAATTCTGCAAAAAAACTTGTTTTGTTGTTCTTAGGCAAAAATACTGCTGTTAGCAGAACATTTAAGTTGGTTGACTAGTGGGGATGATTTATAGTTTTGCAAACTCTACTTTTTAAAAAAATTGAGGTGGACTGTTAGTGCTGGGACAGCTGGCTGGGGCTAGCCATGCAGTCGATGATGGGGCATGAAATCCTCTGGGTGAAAAAACTAGCTTATACACAACGTTCCCCTCCCCTATCTAGAAAAAATGACTGAATGTCCCTAGACTTCAAAAGAGTTCAAATTATAGTTCCCTTCCTCTGTCAAAAGCCTTGGAGAATCTCTGCATTGGAGGCCTTGCCTTAAAAGATACAGAAGGTACATGGTGTGTGTGTATGTGTGTGTCACACGTGTGCCTCATATGTGTGCATGCACGCAACACAGATGAACATGTCCTTCACATGCATGTGCCACTCCTGTGCGTCATTATGTCACCTGTGTGCATTGCATCCCGTGTGTGTGTGTGTGTCTGAGAACACAGTGTGACTAAGGTACAAGTTGAGAATTGAGAAACTGAGAGCCTCGGAAGACTGTCCATTTCTCCTGAGAAATGGGGTACTGATTAATGTTAAAACAATGAAGCCTTGGTTATGCTTTATAAGCACCATTTGGGTGTCTTGTTAAAAAAAATAATACCCATGAGAACGTATATAGGCTCTCTCAGTAATGACCACATTCCCTCCCCTGGGGATGGGAGTCCCCTAGTGGCTGATACCCCAGCCGTGTACGTGAACGAGGTGGCGGAGCACCGCCAAGAGTGGCATTGCTGTTCCTTCGAGGCACCTGTTGAGCTTACCCGTAGTTCCTGAATGCTGACTGATCACGGGTCTTCTTCCTCTTTTGAGACTAGCAATTTTCCCTCAGGGCCCTTTCCTGCCACTTTGTAAGGATCAGGGACAGCTCTATCTCCTGCGTCCAGGGCTAAAGCAGTCTTAGTTGGTGGACCAGAGCACACCCCTCTTTCTCTCTTCAGTGACGGCCACTGTAAAGAGCCTTAAATATTGGAGGCCTGAATCACTGGATGACTCAATGCAAGGTTGTAGAATGCCGATTCGGATCTCTTTTTAAGGGGTCTTGCATCTCATTCCTCAACACACTTTTCTACAAGGATAGGGCGATTTTATCTCTAACCAGTCCTCTCAGGACCAGGATCAAAAGTGAACCACCTCTCCCGACCAAACACCAAAATCCTGGGAAAGAGGTTTTTTTTTTTCCTCCCCCTGGTCTGTCCCTTCAGTAATGCCAGGAAAGAAGAGAGAGATGAAAAAATAGCCTCACCCTGTCTCCATATAAACACCCTTCCTGCCCAGCTGAAGTTGAGTCCTTGTCAAAGTAGCTCTGGTGCTTCAAGTCTTCAATCAACAGGAGACAGACATTCACTGACCCAGGGATCAAGCCGCAGTATTTCATCTAAGGTTATATTCACTTTCAGGAGAATCAGTAGTGTTTACATTCAATTTGGTTAAGTCTTGGTTAATATTTAACTCTGCTTTTCAGCATCATCCACTTACACACAACCTGACACATATAAAGGAGAAAACTGGATGGTCAGCCTGCATTCCTGTCACTGCCGAATTAAAGGACGGGGTGGGGTGGGCAGTTGTTGAAAGTGGCAGTGGGGGGGGGCAGGTGTGAACGCTGCCCTTGAGCTGCTGTTCTCAACCCTGCTGCCTCGGGCGACAGAGCTCCAGAAGCCTTTCGGCTCTAAGTAGCATTTAGCCCCTGCTGCCTCCTTTCTGAGGCTAGGAAAAAAAACAGAGACTCCTCCTATGCAGATAATTCAAGAAATTCATATGTTAGAAGCAAAACAATCACTGAGGGGAAGGTTTGCTCTGATAGAACATTTGGTAGGAAATCTGGTGTTTTTAAATCTGACAAAAACATGGCTCAGAGAAGTGAGTGAGGGTAAATTATTCCTTAAAAGCTCATGTGCTCGGCTGGCCAACCGTTGTAATTTTATCACACACATTTCAGAAACACTAATTGGACCTTCCTAACCATATATGGAGCCTTTTGATGATTCTCTTGCCAGCTCTCTTCAAGGCCAAAGTTCATTTCTGCCTTCCGCTGTGACCTTCCTGTCCTGACTGAACAGTCGCATTGGAGCTGATTAGGAACGTATATCTTGACAGCCCTTTACTTCCTCCCTCAATGAGCAGACTGCACACTTCTCCTGCGTGGTGTCCGTATCTAGGGCAGCTGCAGCTGAGAGCTTCAGCAATCAACACTTGTATTCCGTCATGGGGAGATTAAATGTGTGTAAGCAAATAGACTCCCGTTCACTGCCAGCTCTGGGAGTCCCATCCACCACCCCACATTTTCTTCTCTGCATACTATTTATGATAGATAAATAAACCCAAGAGGTACAATTATAAGATGACACTATAGGAAAAATTGTACCAAAATGCATGTAGTAAAACCCTACACTGTTGACTCCTCCTCCTCCACAAAGCAAGGAAATGCGGCGTCCTCCTTGTGTCCTCTTAGACTGCCCCAAGCTATGGCACAAACCCCACCAAAGGTTCACCTTCCTGTCCGGTGTTACTCCACTCTGGGTGTTACTGGAACACAAGCTAATATCATTCAACACTAGCCACCACAAAATCGTATCATCTCTCTGGATACTTTTGTCACTAAACCCACTTAGGTGTAATCTTAACCGTGCATGCGAATGGAAGGGCTGTGGGAGGTCACATAGTCCACATGGTCAGATATCCTAAACCAGAGAGCAAGTTATCCTTGAAAGGGATGTTTGAAAAGGTGGAGCATACCTTTTCAAATAGTAGGAACCTGGTCGCTTATGTGGACAGAATTAGAGGATCAGTCTTAAAGGCCTCATTTAATAGCCTTAGGGTGGCCATCCTGCTGATGTGTGCCCCCCTGAGTATGCATTTCACTCAAGACTAGAAGGCTTCTCTGGACCCTGGCCACCCTGGAGACAGTTTCTCCAATTGCAGGGACGTGAGTGCTACAGAGTGTGTCTATCTTCCTTGAAATTATCTCCACCAGTTCTTGGTCCCTTGGAATCACTTCCCTAGAAGGGAAGCATTTATTCAAAGACCCTTGGAACACCTCACGTATAATAATGGTAAAGTTGGGTTTGGAGCATTTCCTCCCAAATCTTTGCTTGTTTTTATGGAGGAGGAGGAGAAAGAGGATAGTCGCTCTCTATTAATTGTGAGTGCTAGAAAGACCTAAGCTGAACTTGAAGCTGACCTTTGCTTTAGTAATGGTGAGGAATTTTACTGCATGCATTTTTGTGTAACTCTTTAGAGTCTCACAGATGTATCTCTATTTTTGCATGGATTCATTTATCCACATTAAATCTCATTGAATACAGATTTTTCTAGGCCACGGTAAGAAATGAGGTGGTGTGAATAATATAGACAGATTAAGGGCAGCACATGAACAGTGATAGCCACAGGTGAAGTTCTCATTCTCACCGTCAAACAGCCCTTGCTTTGGGAGTCAGAAGAGGTAAGCTCATATTTAAATATGGTAAAATCTGTATGTGAGACACCAGGAGTGAGGCTCTCCTATAAACCAGAGATGGCGGCAACCTCACAAACTCCCAGCTGTCTATTTCTTTATATCCTAGAAATCGTGATCAATGGAATGGGTGTCATCTCTTCTCTTATCGCTTGTTGGTGAGCCTATCTACAATTTCAGGGACAGAAAGATGTCACTGATAGAGTGAAGTGCCTGTCTGTGACAGTGCTTGAGGAATAGCCCAGAGAGTCTGAGACACATTCAAAGTGATCGCTTAACATGTATGCAGCGGGTGAGGAAGGTGGCACGGGCACCGGGATGGGACACTCTCTAACACCTGTGCACCCCCTACCTGCTACATATTTATTAGCTGGCTTCTGTGCTTATGCTCTAGGAACCATGCATGTCCTTGGGTCTTTAATATGCACTGTGATTTTTCTTAGTGTCCAGCTTTGTATTAAGTTCTTAAAAAACCCCTTTGAGGAGTTGCTGAATTACATTTCCATTTTCTTTCATTAGGAAGCCATGTCTGGCATTAAAAAAAAAGAAACGATTTCATGGTTTCTCATAAAGGTGTAATTTTGTTTCATTCTTATTCATTTATTTTCATAGTGGGGAGAATAGAATGGTTTCCCCACAAGAATGATAGTCTGCTTTCTGCCTTTCATGTTAGTGATTTCCACTCCCCACTCCCCCTTTTCATGGCTCCCTAAGAAAATTAAAGCAATTTGAAAGAAAAAAATGCAATCTTTTAACAAAGCCGGCTTTGTCATGATAAATACAATGATGGATAACCACAACCATTTAAGTCATTTTTGGTGAATGTATAATTCTTTGATTATATCTAATGAGAGAAAACACATAAATTTATGTTCTGGGTCCTCAAATATCTTCTCCCTCCCCATTCTTACTTTGCTCTAACTGGCCTGAAATTAACAAAGCAAATACCCAAGGGCAGAGGCAGGTTTTGTGAGGCTAGAAGCTTATACAACTTAAGGAGACCTCGTTAAGAAAAACAATACAAAAATATCGTACTTTTACAATTTTTACAAAAACATATGGCCAGGAGAACATACTGCCCAAGCAAGAGAGATCCCTGAAGCTTACATTTTATTGGCTTCATTGTATGTCCACTTCTGGGGGCACCACATTGTAATAAATATCCACCTACACTACGCACATGAATCTGCTACTTGTGTAGAAGTCTCCACAGCAAACACAGCAAGTACAGGAACCAGATAGGTATGCACAAGTATAAATGTAAGACCACAAGATTCCTTATTGAGTTTTAAATATACAAATAGAGTTTTCTATTTTTGTTGAGCTTCAACATTTCTTAAGATCACACCCAGGCATGATCTCCTCTTCTCCAGACTCGGAATTGTCTGCTTGCATTTAAATGTTCACTCTAAGGGGGACGTAATCGGTTTAATATATTATCATGCACTCAGACAAGATGAGCCAAACACTGCTGTCTGAACTGGACTCAGGCTGAGCAATTCCGTATGCTGGAATCCGGGTGCGATGGGTGGGTGGGTGGGCAGGCAGGGAGCACGTCGCCGCTTGGCAGAGCTTTTGGCATATTGATTGTTCAGGCGCTTCAGATGCTGGTCTGGAGGTCTCCGTTGAGGAGGGTTCTCTGGGTCTCTGTGGTCTCATTCAGCCGGGATTTGTCCTGCTTACTGTCGCTTCGTTCCCCGTCATCTGTGCTGCTCACCTTGACCAAGCAGAGGACATTCTGGAAACTCTTCTTGAAGTTGTCAGACAAGAAGGCGTACAGGATAGGGTTAGCACAGCTGTTAGCATAGGTGAGGACCACCACGAAGTCAAACATGCCTTTAAGGGCTGGGGTGGGGCTGATGGCCACAGAGACCGAAGAGACATTGAATATGTAGAATGGGAGCCAGCAGAAAATGAAGACAGCCACCACTATGGACACCATCCGGGTGACCTTCTTCTCAGACTTCTTCCTCTTGGAGGAACCCACTCGGATTCCAGAGGACTTCACCTTGATGATAATGAACAGGTAGCAAAGACAAATAATGGTGAGAGGCACCAGGAACCCCAGGATGAAAGTGTAGATAATGAACCCTGTGTACCATGCCCCAGATTCACCTGGCCAGTTGATGGTGCAGCTGCTTCTCCCCCACTGGTTGCTCCGAAGCCCAGCATATATCATAATAGGCAAGATGACCACCAGAGAGACACCCCACACAGCCATGTTGATCATCTTGGCTGTCCGGGGTCTCCTCCACTTGGCCGATTTGATGGGGTGGACCACAGCCAGGTATCGGTCGATGCTCATGACTGTTAAGCAGAAAATGCTGGTGAACTGATTGATGCCATCCACCGTCATGACCACCCGGCAAATGGCCTTGCCAAAGGGCCAGTGGACAAGAGCTACTTGCATGGCCAGGAAGGGCAGGCCCAGCATGAAGAGCTCATCTGCAATGGCCAAGTTGAGGATGTAGATGTTGGTGATGGTCTTCATCTTGGCGTACCGGAGGATGACATAAATGACCAGCGTGTTGCCACACAGCCCAATGATGCAGACCACAAAATAGATGAACGTGAGGACCACATTGCTGGTCAGGTCATAGTATGGCTCCGTCTGGTTTGAGCTGTTGACTGCCACCACAGAGCCATTGAGGTCAAATGGAGAGGGAAGCCAAGATTGGTTCCCATTGAGTAGCTCATATGCCGCATCCATGGCTGCCTTACAGTCTTAGGCCAGTTCCAACCAGCCAAGGATCTTATTCTCACCTTGATGGGTCCTGGAGGCAAAGGATCCACTGTGACATCTGCAAGGAAAAAAGGAAGGTGGTCCTGTCATTCAGGGGCTGCTGAGCTCTCCCCAGCTTTGCAGGTTTCTGGTGTCCCCTCCCAGACATACTTTCCATTGGAAAGTATTACCTTTCTACATTTAGATAGTGCCACCAGCCCATGCTCATCGGAGTGCAGACTTTCTGAGCTCTTTTTCCAATAGTGGGCAGTGTTTGCGTTAAATCATCATAGTTTATCTTGTTGTCTTTGGTGACGTACACGTGGGAGATGGCCATGCTGAAAAAGAATGTGCTTTGATTCCCAAGAACTTGACTGGTCTAACTTGTAAAAAGGCAGAGCTGGGAGATGTCCAGCCCCTGACCTCAGAGGGGTCTGACACTGGCATTCTTAGCCTTTTCAAGGAAAATCTTTGCTCACTTGCTGACTGCTTTGGAGTCTTTCCATTCTGAAAACCCAACAGTGGAAAAACCCCGAACTTTAGAGGTACAATGAACCAGAGTTCCATCACAGAGCCCATGTGACCTCATGCCTGGCACTTCACCGCTCAGACTCTCATTTGTTAACATGGGGGTGTCATGAAGGTTAAGTGATGAAATGTATGTGAAAATGCCTAGCATTGTGCTGGGCTCATAATCGAAATCAGAAAAGTGTTATCTTTCCCCCTTTTTCCCCTCTATCATCTCATTCTCTAATTTATTAAAATCTCCCTACATGGTAAGCTAATGTATAACCTTAAATATTAAACATAAATCTGGCTTGCTTTTATTTTTAAAACGTATGTTTCAGTTGATTTTGTTTCTCCCATACTCAGTGCATGATTTCCTCAAGCCTCAAAGAGTCCTTTCCTAAGTTCCTCAGTAGAACACTCATCTAATACTGCGGAGAATTTGCCCGTGATCCCCTGATTAAGGACAAAAACAGGAGGCAGGCATGAGGAAGGCAAGCTCATTCACAGAACCAAATTCCAAACTCCGATAAGTTCACCGACACTCACTACTCCCTTGAGCCTCTCGGCCATCCTATGTGGTAGGCATAGTTATCCCCTTTTACAGATGAGGAAGCCAGGCTTAGAGAGTTTAAGTACCTTGCATCCCCGATTCCCTGGTATCTAACTGATGGAGCCGGGATTTAAACCTGTGACACCCAAGCCTTCTGTACTTTTCACAGCATCACATCTCCTGCCCAGTGGACTGGAAAGCTAGTGGCTGAGAATTGGGCTTTGGTTTGAAGCAGGGAACTCCTGTTTTCCTTCCAAGCTGAGGAAATAATTACAACACTTTTGGCTTGGCCTAAGATATAAAGCGATACCTCATTGCATAATTAAATGATTTATCTACAGTTATTCAAGAAACATCACTGGGGGTTTCTTTGTTCTAGACACCAGGGGTACGGGCATAAACAAGCCATGGCTGGTGCCCTCTAGGAGGTGACAGTTTAGGAGGGCAGACAGGCAAGGAAGCCAACTTATATAGGGTGTGAATTGCGTGGAGAAAGGAGCAAAGGACTTAATGCCTTCCTCTCCTGGAGGATTCGAGGCTTCCTCAGAGGAATATTTGAGCTGGGTCTTGAATATATGAAGAGTGAAGCAAGGAGAAGGAGGATGGAGGATGGCAAAGGAGTGGTGTGTCAGCCCACAGTTAACATAGGATCATTCCCTTGGTGGACAGATTCCCCAGAGCCGGGCGTATCTGTCTGGAGCAGGGTGCTGTTCCTGTTGCCTGGAGAAGATTGGAGAGTGCTCCTTTATGCCTGGAGAGACCTCTGAGTTATAGGAGACTCAGCCAGCAACAGGTCCTTGAGGACCCCTGCCCACCTCTGCTTCTGATGCATCTTACACTGCAAGGTGCACTGCTTACCCTTTCTGGGCTGATTTCCCCACCACAGAGCTGTCAGTAAAGTCGGGTCTGGGGGCTTTTGTGGCTGAGCTTTCTTAAAAGTACTTTGGGGACCCATGATTTAATGTCTGGATTGGGGAAAAAAGCATAAACTGGCAGCTGTTGAAAACAGAAGCTGTAAAGAAACCATATTTGCCATCCTTGGATTAACTTGGGTCGTTTTCACTATCATTTTTTTAATTAGTTTATTTTGATATCATTAATCTACAATTAAATGAGTAATATTATGGTGATTACACTACCCCCTTCATCAGGTTCCCCCCCCCAACCCCATTGCAGTCACTGTCCATCAGCGTAGTGAGATGCCATAGAGTCACTACTTGTCTTCTCTGGGTTGTACAGCCCTCCCCGTGTCCCCCCAACATTACATCTGCTAATCGTAATGTCCCTTCTTCCTCCACTATCATTTTTAACTGTCTTGTCAGTTGCTTTAATTCTACTGACCCAGAATCCTATTTAAACTCCCTACATTGGAGTGCACATTAATCGCTAGCATTCCCAGGGTCCCCTCTGTGTAACATGCAAGGTCACACTCCAGTGTCTAAGTGAGGCTGATGCCCCCCAGGGTTGCGGGAGCTTTGTCTAAAGCTTTTGGGGTACGGACAATGATGGTGCAGGAGGGTGGGCGAGGTTTAAGTGCTGGATCTCCAGCCCTAATCTGCCTCTTTGGCTGGAGTCTCACTCAGTGGGATGGACTTACATGGGGTTATTTTTTTTTCTTCCTGAAATGGACTGAGAAGCAGCATTCTCCACCTTGGGGAGAAGCGTCAATAGACAGAGTTCAAACTTGTGATAGTTGCAAAGGTGGTAAGCTGGGGAGTCAGTTCAGAGGGAATGGCAAGGAAGAAGTGAGTTTAAATCACAGTGAATCTTATTTCATCAACAATGTAGTCAGCTGCCTAAGTGACTCCTGCTTAATATAGGTTCCACTGAAATGGAGTCCAATGCTAGGCAGTCAATATTTGTTGAATTGTGGTTAAGTTAAATGCCTCAAGGAAGTTCATTTTTCTGTTTTCTTTATTTTTCCAGCCTCTGAATTGTTAGATACTGGAAATGGCTGGCTCTTGGTTTCCCCTGAGGCTGAATCCCAGCTCTGTTGGAATGGAGGGTGAGAATGGCTTCCCGCATCCCCTCCCCTTCTCAGAGGGGCTGTGGTTAGCCTAAGAATTGAGGGCTGGGATGGGGACTGGACATCAGGGGTGGTCCTGAATCTGATTCAGCTTCAGTTTTCTCTTTCTCTCCAGCATCTTTGACCCTTCAGGCCCCATCCCCTCTTCCCCTTGGGCTTGCTAAACCCCAGTGGGTCTCTGGCCTGCTGGAGCTTGAGCCTCACTGGCCGGGAGGGACAATAACCAAGTGGGGCTTTTCCACCACGAAGGAAAAGCTGAGGCAGGGCTGGGCAAAGGGCATGGGGAAGAGGTCATTCTCTGGCTAGCCCAGTTAGTTGCCCAGGCTGGTCAGAATATCCTCACCATTCAACTCTCTGAACCTTAGACCCCAGGGATTCCCTATTTCCAGGAGGAGGATGGAGAGATTAAAAATTGTGCCAGCATTGCCATCTCTAAATGCAGAGGGAGGCTGGGGCATCAGAGACAGCTGGGAACAGCAACAGCCGCTTGAGGAATTGGCTGGTGACTCCAGAACTCCTTCCACTCAGCTGTTGGGGCTCTCCAAAGCCAGGCAAACTGTCCTCTCTGTCCAGGCGCCCGGGGACCCGCCCCAGACCGTTCAGGATCTGTCTCCCAGGGTGGGCAGGAAGAAGAGGGGAGAAGCCCTTTTTCTTCTGCTCCAGTCGCCTGCCCCTCATAGGCTCAGATCTCTCAGTGCGCGCCTGCAGGAGTCCCCGCGGTGTCCCCTCCGCCGGCCTCCCTCTCCTCGCGTCGGGGCTCTTTGGCAGGCGGCTAGGGGAGAAGTTGTCCTCATCGCAGCTACCACCTGGACACTAGGCTGAGGGACTAGGGCGCACGCCACCCACTCCATGCGGCTGGGCGAACACGTTCGTTCCAGAGCACACGACCCTCAGCCCCCCACTCATGCCGGGATGCCGGCTCTCGTTCATTCCCACCAAAATCACCCCAAAGGCATAAGGGCGAAGAACCACGCACCGGGGTCTGCTCAGGCACACGGAGGCGCGCAGCGCCGTGCACCAGGTGCCCAAGTGCGCCTCTCTCTCTCTCTCTCTCTCCCCGCCCCCGCCCACCCCCCACATAAACACACACACACACACACACACACACACACACACACCTACCTCACCTTTGCTTCGCTGCAATCCGCTAGCTCAGCTCTCCGGCAACCCGCAGCTGTCCCCAACCCAGCCCGGCGCCCGGGAGCGCAGCCGCTTGGCCGGCCCCCCTGGGCTTGGTGTCCGGAGCTGTCGGAGGTGTCGGCTCGGGTTCGCCCCTGGCACAGCCGGGGCCCGCAGACCCCCGGCGCCGAGCCGCAGACGGAGGCTCCGGGCGCCGGCGACCGAGCGCGCGCTAGAGCGCGGGTGGCTGCGTCGCTGGCACTGGCCCTGTGGCGCCCCGGCCCCTCGGCACATTTCCCCACGCTCCCCCCGCCGGCTTACGTCACGGCAGCTTTTGCTCCGCCTGCCGGGTCCCGTAGGAGGACGGGGGTGAGCCGGACGAAGACGCCTGCGGGCAGAACTCCCAGGCACCCGGGGATATGCTGGGGGGTTGGGGGGGGGAGGGTGAAGGGTCGAGCGATTTCGGCCTCACGGCGTCTCGTGGCGCTGCTGTCCCTCCGCTTTCACCGAATCGGTTCTGCTTCACCCACCATGTTTCCAGGCAGGTGGAGTGGCGGCGGGGGTGACCCAGACTCGCTCCGAGACCGATGCCAGCTCCTCGGTCCGACAAGTTTACAAAGCTGTGTCTATGTGGATCATCCCCTGCGCAGGGCCCGGAAGGGTCCGGCAAAACCGCTTCTCCAAGCGGTGCCAACGCGCCTCCGCATGGTGCGTGAACCAGCACTTGGGTTCCAAAATTCAGTTCAGATAGCAGGCAGAGGCTCCGCAAGGGAGCGACTCATCCCAACTTTCCAGCTTTCCAGGGCTTAGAGGTGCAGTGGCCACATAGCCAGTGTCCTTGCTTTAACCCTGGCAGTCCGCACCTCCTGCGCCCGAGCTGCGAGGGAGCAAAGTGGGACATGTAAGAAGTGGGAGCTGTGTTGCATCCATCACAGTTATTTATTTTTTGACTGGGATGATTCAGCCTCTGCTCCAATAGTTTAATAAGTCATAATCAATCCTACAGTTCTCTTTCTTCACCCTCCTCCAAGTACACACACACACACACACACGCACACACACACACACACACACACACACTCAGCATCCTGAAGACAGTTTCAGAGAATGGGAAACAGAAAGCAGATGTCTAGTACAGTGTTCTCTGTGGGCTGAGTTGCCTTTAACTGGTCATCTTATGGTCTGATTCCCAATTCACCAGGGAAAGATTCAAGTCCAGAGGCTGTTGAGCAGGTAAGAGTGAGTGACCTGGGGAGGGAACCACTCAGTAAGGCAGCAGTCAGCTGCTGGCTTCTATTTGAGCCAAACTGTGTCCTGGGGAACCCACTGCAAGGGTGAAAACCAGGGGTTTCCGTTGGATTCATCTCTTTCGGAGATCTGGTCATGATGGGAGTTGAATCTGTCCTCCACAGCTTAGGGGCTAGATGGAAGCTGCCCTGGTGATGGTCTCCTGTCCCAGCGCAGGTGGGAGCCGTCTTCTCTGTAGACTATGTGTGCAGGGTGGGGAGGGGCGGGTAGCTCCCGGGAAGAGGGGTGCCTCTGCTCACCGTCAGCTGGAAGGGTTGGGGCAGTAGGAGTACGAGGGGCTCAGAGTGGGATTGAGCTTGGGGGCTCCGCATGCTCTGGGACACGGCTGTTCAGTAACACCTGTTGCCTCTTGGAAAAGGAAGATCCAGAAAGTGCCTTCTCCACTCTCAAATCCCTTTCCCTGGGACCATGTTATCTTTTCAAAGGGTTTGAACTGTTGATGCCAAACTAATGTATCATTTTTAAAAAGTAACCCTAGTTTTCTAACCTATACAAGAAATGAACCACTGGCTTTCAGTGCCTGCCTCCCTGCAACAGGTGACCCTGATGGGACAATGCATGGTTTGTTATTGTTCAGTTTTAGTATGAGTACTAAAAAGAGAAATGGACTGCTCTTCAAGGGAGCTGGGGTGATTAGATGGGGCTCCTCGGTGTGTTTGTTGGTTTGCAAACTCTGAAGCTCCCCCATGAAACCTGGAACTGGTCCCCATACCCAGAGGCCAGGGACAGGTGAGGAGGCAGGCCACTCCAAACTGGGGGCAGGGTGAGCAGCAAGGTCATTTACCTCCCAGCCTTGACTGGGGCACCGTGGCATGAGGAGATCTTTGCACCTGTCCACCAGAATCTTAAAGGTTTCTAGAAAAGCCTTCATGGAGTTCAGTTATGTATACTGTCCTGAGAGTGTCAACACCACGCCGCTCTCTTCAGGTAGCGTCCTGGAAAATGACTCCCATTGTGGGAATGGTGGGCAGAATATACACTGTACATTCCAAGGGCCGGGGAAGGGGTGAGGAGCCTCTGGAATTCCTGGGCTCAGCTGAGGGCCAGCCGGTGGTCACGTTCTCTGGATGACCTTCTCCCACAATGCTCTTTATCTCGATGATCGAAATCCCCCTTTGTTGTCCTTTCCTTGGGAAGTCTCCTCTCCCTATTCCCTTAAGTCATGTTGGGTGGGCTTAGCCTGGAAAAAATGTTGGTTCTTTCCATGTCAGGCACACCTGTCTCTCCGACAGGGCTGAGTGAGTAGTGTCTGACAATGGTGACTTAACAGCAGAAAAGGTGTAATCTAGAACAATTGTTGATTTTGTCCAGATAATATATGACTACCCCGCTACCCACTACTTTGAATGCTTCGAAAGAGCTACTTTGCTGCCACCAGCATCAGCCGCCACCCTCAGGCTCCACTTCCTCTTGGACTCCTGATATCTATTCTTTTGACTCTCCCCTCCTGTCACACCTGGGGCTGCCTCTCCTTCCCTGCAGCTGGGTGAGTAACTAAGTAACACAACCTTGAGCCAGAAAATTAGAGGGGGTGGGGAGCTGATAACCTCCATGTTGGCTTGTTTGAGATCCTTAGAGTAATTAAATAATACCCTTCCCTCTTTCAGCACTTATCAGAGAGACAATAGACAGCAGGAAATTAAGAATGGGAACAGGCTGGTGCTCAGCCTGAAACAGGGGGAGATGCTGCTCAGTGCAGCCTTCCAGGGAGAAGTTCACAGCCTAGAAGCGCCAACATGAATACCCAAGTCCCAAATTGGTCATTATGTCTCTTACTGGCTTAGTAAATTAAATGGGCGAAATTATTCCTTTGCAATCAGTTTAGTAGAAGTAAATCTCAAAGTTAAGCATAGAGGAAAGTAGGCGATCCTTGGGAGAAGGGCTGGACCTGGTTGTGAGTGGTGGATGCCAATCCGAGCATCCAATGTGGTTTTTATTGTTTCCGTGGGAGTGCCGGAATGAGGTTTGCCACTTCTGTTGATGTGAAAAGAACAGTGCTACTGTCATGGAGAACATACAGATGTACAGAGGAAGAGAAGGTCCTGCATGGTGGTCATATCACCTGGACTTCCTGAGACATTCCTGTTTTCAGCTGTTCTGTGTCCCTTGCTGTCCACAAACCATATGCATTTACCAAAACTGAGATGTCAGCTTCCACTTTCTATTTCCGAGACTGCAGCTTGTACCTGGTGGGACAGAAAATCCCTTCTGATATCATGCGACCTGATGTTTAGTTTGGAAAATACGGAATGTGGTCACCAGGCATTTAAAAAACCTGACCGTTTGGCACAGTGGGTGTACTGGTTTAAGGGCTGACGTGAGGACCTTTCTTTGCTTCTCTTTCCCCATCCCTTGACAGATAGGAGTTTCTCTTGACACTACACCAGTTGTCTCTATTGGTGTCCTCAGTCCATAGGGGATACAATGGCTAAGTGAGTGAGCAGGCATTAGAACCTCTCTGGAAGCCGCTCCAAGTAAGTGTAGGATCAGGGAGCATGGTTTAGCTATTACTCCTTTTTCTCTTCCTTTCCCCATGTTAGCAGACACGTACATGAATGTAGGGTCCTAGAGCCAGAGGGGACCTTAGAAATTCTCAAGTTTATAGCTCATCCTACAACCACGCAGGTTAAGATACCAGGCTAAGAGAGGTCCAGGGACTTGCCCAGGGTCACCCAGCTAGAAAGTGGCAAAGCCGAGTCAGTCAGCTCCTCTGGATCGCAGACACATGGCGCTTCTACAGGGACAGCAGCCTACACAGCTTGGGGAGGAGATCCCTGGCTCTTCCCAGCATCTGGCCTAGCACTTGCTTTCCATCAGTATGTGCTTCCTGGTAACCAATCCCTGCTGCTCTTACACTGGCCTGGGTCCTCCTTTTCAGTCCCTTAGCAATGAAGTTGGAAAACACCTGGCCGTTCCCCTCTGTGATTTTTTTCCCAGAGCGTGCCTCCTGGGGCGCTGATCCCACAAGATGCTCTAGAGAAAGCTCAAGTCTGGGAAATGCTGCACATCAGCTCCTTCTCTTGAACGTCCACGATGCTTATTAATACCACTTATAGGTACCATTTATTAAGTACCCATTATCTGCATGGTGGGGCTGAGTACTTCATACATCCATTATCTCATTTAATCCTCTCAACCTTTGAGGTACATCCCATTATTATTATTAATATTGTTATTTTGAGAAGTCTAATAGTGAACGAACCTATTTATCTTAAACCCCATGTTTTCCCAACTTATTTAGTCATGGGAACCCTCCCTATGAATAATTTTTAACATTTATTGAGTGTTTACTGTGTGGAACTGTATTAGACACTTTATATTGACTCATTTATCCTCACTGAAACCCTATGATGCATGTCACCATTATTACTGTCTTCATTTGTGAATGAAGCAACCAGGCACAGAGAGGTTAAGTAACCTGCCCAAGGCTACACAGCCAACAGAGCTTAACCACTCTGCCCTCCCAGGTACTTAAGTCTGAAGCACAGTTATGCACAGCAGTGCGTGGTGGAGAAGAGGCTCCTTCCTGCCTGTGATCACTGTCAGGGGCTGATTATGGAGGAGGGACTATTCCTTCTCCCTATGAATAGCCTTAATCGTTTTAAGCTCTTTTCCTTGAGTTTACCCCCCACCCTCAAGGTGTCTGTTGGTGAGTTGTGGATTGCTTCCAAATTCTCCTGAGATCCTGACAACCCTCCAGTCCTATTAGGACCCCTTTTTTTTCCCCTTCCTCCAAACAGGGCCAGGGAACAAGTGTCTGGTGCTCTCCAGATGTGTGACCTGCCCCCAACCCCCCACCCAAAGCTGAATTACTTAATTAGTCTGCTCCGCAGGCAGTCCTCTTCCTGGGAGAGGGGGGCTGCCTTTAGGGTTGGCTGCAAAGCCCCACAGAAGCCAAGGCCCTCAGAGACCACTTAGTTTAGGGGCTTCACAGCCAGGCTGAACACCAGAACCACCTGTGGAGTTTTAAAAACTAAAGATGCCCTGGCTCTGTCCCTAACAATTCTGATTTAATGGACCTGGGAGGGGCCCAGATAATATCCAAAGCTCCCTAGGTGGCTTTAATGTCAGCTAGAGCTGAGCAACTCTGGTTGTTAAGCACCTTCTCATTTTAGAGGTGGAGGCAATTCAGATCAGGGAGGTGAAAAGTCTGTCCTGGGTCAGACAACAAGCAACACATTCTCTTCACTCCAGTGCCACTGTGGACTTAGGCCCCCTTCTATAAGCCCAGGGATCCCGTTAGGTAGTCAGAGGGAGCACTGAGCCGGGTTTGTGTGGGCCCTGGGAGCTTCTGCTTCCCTGGCAGATGGAGTCAGTTTCCCTCTCCGAAGGAAATGCTTTCATCTCACAGTGGGATGTGAGGGCGAGATGGGGGATGGCACCTCAATGCCTTCTGGCAAGTGCCCATTGCAGGTGCCCGGGGTCTTGTAGGACGGGGTATTTTATGGCTGGTGAGAGATGGGCAGCAGTTGTGCAAATGGACCAGAACCAGTCAGTGGGTCTCCGTGGGTTCATTTGTATTGATAGCAGGGAAGATCAGAGCCAGATTTCATCCTGGCCAAAGTTATAAACTCACTGTGTTGGTTCACCCTCCTCTTTCTGACATGCTCGCTCCTAGGGTCTGTGTTGATGGGCAGCCAGAGGCCCTGGTGAGCGGTCCACCATGTCCTTTTCCCATGGAGAACTCCTCCTGGCCCTCCACATCCTTTGTGTCCTTTCTTCCTGCCTAGAGGCCAGAATGATAGTTCATCATCAATGGGACATAGAATATTTACACTGTAAAAGAATTCTGGGGAGGCACAAGCCTACCAGAGAGGACCCCCAAGTGGACATGCTGGCCTGATATTGGTGTAGGGGTCTTCAGTCCAAGAGGTAGCTGTCTCTGATAGTAGAGTATGTAGCTCTGTCTCCTAGAGCCAGGAATTTCTGCTCTGCTGATGAAGGGCCTCTGTCCCCCAAGAAGCAAGAGCCAGAAATTAATCCAGTAATCCAGCATTTTATTGATTTAAATCACTTCCAAAGAAGTTGCAGTTCCTATGATGGCCCCAAGGGGGCGGGAGCGCGCAGAGCTCCTCACCCAGTGAGGCCTGTGGGAGCTGGGGCATAGGGCTTTGCAGGATGGGGCCCCAAAGCCCACCGCTAAGCCTTCCTTTTCTCCTCTTTCCTCCCCTCCCCACCACCCCATCAATACTGGTGTGGGATGCCGCCCTGACAGAATCAAAATCACCGCAGTGCCTGGAAAAAAAGTGATTTGCAACAGATTCTGAAGTCTTCTGGAAGAGGCAGCCTCTCCCTGTCTCCCTTTCCCCTGAGGTTGTGTCCTCTCTGGCCTCACCCACAAGGACCATCTCCTCTCTCCCTGCTCCCACTGAGATCAGGGTGGCCTTGTTGGGGGTGAGGCAGTCGCAGCTTCCTGCAGCCTTTGGCTTAGGGGCAGATGAGGAGGCATTGAGCGCCAATGCACATCCTGCAAGGAGAGTTTTTACAGCCAAGTGGATTTGGAAAGCAGTCCTGAAGAGCAACCTCAGGGATCTTAGTGCCTGTTTTGGGTTGTGTGCTGAAGCCCCAAGTGAGGCTGTCACTGAGCATACACAAGTTTCTGCAAGGCAGAGGACGGATTCTCCTTCCTTTCTGCAGAAGGTGGCTCCACAGAGATCCATCCTCCTTGGGCAATGACACGGGTCTCAGTCGCAGTGCCAGGAGGGGCTTCGCGGAGCCAGGTGAAGCCCCAGTGATGAGCCTTGGCCATCTGCCAAAAGTGAGAGTTGATTGGCGGCTTCTCCCTTCCTCTGTGGGAGGAGCTGGCCTGCTGGCTTTGTTTGCTGGTGGGGCTGCCAGTCCCCAAGCTTCATGGTGCCTGCCTGCTGCCAAGGCCCGGAGCAGATGGCTGGACTGGGGAGGGGAACGGAGGCTTCCGTGCCCTGCAAGTCATTCGTGTCCCCCCTTGTCCCCACAGCCGCAAGGGCTGTCCCTCCCCCTCCCCCCTCCCTCCCACTGACTCTGCTGCACCCAGATCTCTTCTCTGATAGATTGTCCCCGAGGGTGCTGCCAAAAACTAATTCCTCTGTGCCGCTTCAGACACTCAATCTTTCTTCCTGGCAAGACCCTTTTACTAGGGGTTGTGAAGTGTGACAGTTCCTGGCTTTTGTTTCCAGCCTGCTGGAACACGGAGCCCTTTTGAGTAATTGGAGTCAGGGCTCAGGAGGTGTTGCAGCTCCTAGTAAAGGTGGGTAAATGCCTCGTGGGGCCCCAACCCAACCAGATGAAGCAGGTGACAGGGAGATAGGACTCGGCCTCACTGCCAGATGCCACAGAAGGACTCACTTTGGGATTCTTTGATAATAAGCTCATTTAAATAGAACTTCAACATTCTTTTTCATACAACTTTTCTACATATGTAAACATTTTTTTCGTACAACTTTTCTACATGGCGTATGTAAATTTTAAACGACTTACCAGAATAAGGCCGGTTTAAAAACCAGAACCATCCCTAAAAAGTGATGATTTGACACCAGTGAGTCTACTCTAAGTGTTGTGCTTTGGGTTCCAAAGTGATTTTTCAAAGAGGAGTTCCAAAAATGATTTGGCAACGGCGATATTGAATGCATACTTAGTTTTCCAAGATTAGCACTTTTTAGCGCTAATTAGATTGCTAGACTATTTCGGAATAGTCAGTACTCACTTTGATGTGTGGTTCTGATGTGATCGGGACAAAGACACAAACTACAAATGTAAAACAGGCAACTGACAATGTGATCATGCTTCTGAAGATTATAGCTGTACCTAATCCTCCTGCACAGGGGCACACCTTTGTTCATTTGTTCATCCACCCATCCATTCATTCAATGAATACCAAGAGGGAATCAGAGAAAAGGGGAGGAAAATTGTTTTCTAAGCTCTGTGATCAGACTTCTGACTGTGTCCCCTCAGGGTGGGGGAACGCAGAAGCCCCTCCCTCAGGCCCTAAATCCTTGGTAAGTGCTCAAAACACATGCACAGCAGTAACTGGATTTGATGTGCCTCTGTGGACCTTTCAGGAATCAGATAATTTTCATGGTCTCTTATAGCCCACACAAGAAAAAAGGATTGTCATCTCCAAAACTGTCTTTGTCCCTGTTTTTGGTGTCTTGCCACAAAGCTGGCAGTTTGTCAAAAAGCAATTAGTATGACTAAAAGAGGGTTGGGTACATTTCTTTAGTGGGGTAGGAGGGCAGCCCTGGAGCCCTGAGCAGACAGAGGCTACCTCGTGGGCTCGAATTACTCACCCTGGTTAATTTCTTCTAAAATGATGTCATTCTCTATAATTGGATGTCCAGATAGTAAAATATATGCTGATAATATATGCTGATTTTTAGTACAAGCTGGTAGAAGGATTTGTTTAGCCAGCTGTGTGGTAGTAAAATCTCTTTATTTTTAATTTAATTTAATTTTTATCAAGTTACATATGTACATGATCAAAATGTCAAATAGGATTAAGCTTCTAATGAAAAACAACAGATTCCTCTTCCATCCTTCTCCATTTCTGATACACTTTCTGAGGGAAAAGTCTTTCAATTCCTTCTGCTGTCTTCTACTTATTTCCTTTCATCTTGACTAATGACACCCTTGTATCTTTGTTTCTTTATCTTTCTGTTTTAGATTATTTTGACTTCCTATAATGAAAGATCCCCAGCTCACCATTTTTGCAATGAATTTCCCTGCCCTCTGCCCTCTCAATATAGTTATCATCCTTTTTTGTCAAATCAATGGTCAGTGTTTGCATTATTGTAGCTATGTAAATATTACTTAAAGGTAAGCCATGCACTATTCTCTGCCGGCCTCTTCTTTCATGTGGAACCTTTTGTTTTCCCTGGAGTTAATGATTACCTTTTTTTTTTAATAAAAAACTTGCTTACTTTTTAATGTAATTGTCCATAATCCAGCCTCAAATTCTGACAGAGTTGAAAATCTTGTCTAAATGTATTCAATGTTCGTTTCATTTTGGCTTGGAGGCACCCTTCCTGGCTCCATTTGCCCTTCTGCTCAATCTGAACCAATTGTCCTTGAAGTTGGCTGAATGGCTCTCTAGTTAGGACATTTTTCCATCACCCCAAGGATTTTCTTTCTTGCTTTCCACTATTAGCTTTGTTTCCTCTTTCTTACTGTGTTTCTGGATTACTTCTTTGTTTTAGTGGAGCAGCTCCTTGAGGAGCATCTTGAGAACAGTTGTGTGGTAGCCTGCCTCCAAGATGACCCCCAACCATCCCCATCTCCTGGTCTCCTCCCATATTGTACTAGGACTGGTCTGTGTGACCAATAGAATGTGACCAAAGTGATGGTATGTCACCAATAGAATGTGAGGGAATAAAAGACACTGTGGCTTTTGTCTTGGTGACTCTCTCTAGCTTGCTCTCTCCTTCCCCCAACCCTGCTTCCCTCCTTTCACTCTTTCTTCCCTCTCCCTCCATTCCCCCCTTTCTTGTTCTTGTTTTTCTTCCTCTTTCTCTGCCTCGCTGTCTCTCTGATCATTCTTTCTGAGAAAAGCCAGTTGCCATGTTGTAGGCAGTCCTTCATGTTGAAAAACTGGAGCATCTAGCCAATAGCCATGTGAATGACCTTCGAAGTGGACACTCCGGCCACAGTCGAGCCTCAGATGACTACAGCTTCAGCTGAAACCTTAATTGTTCCCTCATGAGAAATCTCCAGCCAGAACCACCCAGCTGAGCCACTCTCAAATTCCTGACTCACAGAAAATATGAGGCAAAACATGTCTGTTGTTTGAAGCCACTAAAATGTGGATGGTTTGTTATACAGCAGCAGATATGACAGTGGTAAATTTTTTATTCTTTGCTTATCTAGACATGTCTTTATTTTATCCTCACTTTCAACTGATGAAGTGGCTGTGTATATAATTCTATTCTACAGTTGCAAATCCTCTTCGCTCAGAATTTTGAAGGGATTTATCATTTGTATCCTGGCTTCCAATGTGCATGTTCATGTGTCAGTGCCTTTCCTTTCCCCGTAACCTTTTTGAATCTTCTCTTCATTGTAAACATTATGAAATTTCATGAGGTTATATGCGTTGATGTGAATCACTTTTTAAAAAATCATTTTTCTGTGTGTGTTTGGCATTCAGTGGGCCTATTTAATCTGAAAACTCAATATTCCTTACTTTTGAAAGGTGTTACATTCATTTTTTTGGAAATTATTCCACTTCTGTTGTCAGTGGTCTCTCTTTCTGGTGTGCTTATTATTTAGGTAGATCATTTCCCCAATTCCCTCAGTTGTTCTCTATTTTACATGTCTTTGTTGTTTTTATTTTCTGAGTGATCTTCTGTCTTCTAAACTTCCTACTGAATTTTTAATTTCAGCTCATTATTTTTAAATTCTAAGAGCTTGTTCAAGTCTCTTCACATTCTCCTTTTATAGCCTTCTGTTCTTGGTCGATGGATGTAGTATTTTATTTTCAAGTTTCTAAGTATTTTATTTATTTTTAATTTTCTCTTCTTGCTTATCTGTTTCCTTCATATATCTTTATTTATTTTCATTTGCCTTTTCAAGGCTTTCTGTAGATGTCCTTGATGATTCTTGATTGATTATGTTTAAGAGTAAAGCACCACAATGCACATGGGCGGCTCTTTGTGTGCAGGTGTGGCTGTGGACTGGTGGATTCACTGTGGGATCAGCAGGTAGAGGAGAGACCAGGTCACCTGGCCGAGGAACCTCCCTCAGCTGTAGCTCTTTTTCATCAGGTCTGCCAGCTTCTCTGGAATACCCTAGGCTGGGTCTTAAGGACATTATAAGCCTGGCTACCAGTGCAAGTAGAGCCAAGAGGAGAAGATGGTTTAGGATTACACTGTTAAGTATGTAGATGTTCATTTAATTTCCCTGTTGGCAATATTATACCTCACTCCCACCTTTAAGTGGACCTGGTGTCCCCAAGTCCAGAGCCTGGCTGTTTGAACCATTTCACAGAGTAAGCTGTTTGCTTTAAAAAGCTGGGATTGAGGAGTCTACACAATGTGGAGAGTAGATCTGAGGTTGTAGGCACTTCTTTTGTTTAAATTGAGGTATAATTGACATGTAACATATTAATTTTAAATAAACAACATAATGATTCAATATTTGTATATATTGCAAAATGACCATCACAGTAAGTTTAGTTAATATCCATCACACATAGTTACAGTTGTTTTCTTGTGATGTCTACTTCACATAAAGTCATTCAGCCATCCTCTTCTTTCCAACCCTACCTGGAGACTCAAACTCCAGGGTCTTTCTGGAGTTCTGCCGCTTGAATTCACTTTCTTTCTGGTTTGCTTTCTGCACTCCTGATCTTATTTCATTCTCTCTATCCTGCAGAGTCAGGTATCTCCCTGGCTATTTTCCAACTTCCAAGTTTGTGTTGTCATCTTTTGTCATTCTCTTTTTCTTACAAATTTTTACTTTAAAAAATTTCTGTCATTTTAGAGGAATTTGGAAGGGAAGGGAGAAAATTACATGTGTTTATTGCCATATTTAGCCAGACATCTTTACAGATAGTCTGCTCCTGAGTTTGTTTTTGTTTGTTTGGTTTTATTTTGTTTATCTACGTGAACATTTTTAGTTTCTGTTTGATTATTTTTAACCAGCTAAGTATTAGTGACTTGACTAGCTTTGGGCTTGTTTATTGTCTTGGTTCGCTAAGTGTTACTGACCTTGGATCAGATCAATCTGCTTGGTTCACACCCACAGGACAACTAGCTGCTTGCTCCATAGCTCACGGTCACTGATCTGGTAGTGGTGGGGACGGTGGCCCCTAAAGGGCCCAGCCCAGAGCAGACTTGTATGGTGCTTATCTTTCCACTCCAGACTGACTTAGTCTCTGATGAACATATCTTTTGTTGGGAACTGGGTCTATGGCTAGCAAAGTGGAGTGGCTCCCTCAGATATGTGAAAATGTAACTTCATTTTGGCTTAGACACCTTCACACGCCAGATGGTGGTCAACTGGTGTTCAGAGCCAAAGAATTTAATCGGCTACCTCCTACATCCTCAGGCTTTCCTTCCAGCTTGCTACCTTCCCCTGCTTTTTCCTCCCCTGCCTCTCTGATCCCTCATCTGTCTGTGTACTCACTCTGCCATGTCTGTTGGACACCTGCTGTGTGCTACGTGTGTAAGATACAAACACATCCATTATGATATATACACAGAGGCTATAATGGAAGTACAAAGAAATGTTCTCAAACCCAGATCTGAGCTGGAATTGGAGGGGTTAAGGAAGGATATCCAGAGCAGGGTCTTGGAGGAGAGAAGGAACGTAAAGGTGCTCTGGGCAGAGGGTATGCAATGACCCAGAGGCAAGAGGAACTTTGTGACAGGCAAACAATCATTATGATTGGAACTGGATAGAGCAAAGTGGGGACAGACATCAGGAGCTGAGACCGAGAGGTAGAAGGTGCCCATGCTATGCACGTCATGCTAAGGACTTTGGATTTTATGCTTAGGGAGATGCAGGGATGTTGGTGATTTTATCAGGAGTGTGATGTGATCATTTTCTCTTATCATGCAGACTGGGAATGGAAGAGTGGACCCAAGGTGGATGATCCTGGTTGAGGGCAGAAGGGGACCAGTTAAAAGTGAGCTGGATGAGTCAGGAGAGAGCTGGTGAGGGCTTGAACTGTAGCAAAGGGTGTGAAACATGGGCCACAAATTAGAGAGCTTTAAGAGGGGAGACTCTGGAGAGCTAGGGCTTATTGGATGGAATAAGGGGATGAGAAAGGGGGTGCAGTGGGGAGGTCCCCAGATTTGTGGCTTCAGTAACTGAATGGATGGCGGTGCTGTTTTCCGTAAGAGGACTAGAGGAGGAGAGCGAGCATAGTGTGGGCGGAGAGAGTAAGTTCCCTTTTGGTTGGACTGAGTTTGAGATGCGATGGCCCAGCTGAAGGAAGGACTTGGTAAACAGTTTGATGTCTGAGTCTAGACACCTTCAGAGAAAGAAACTGAACTGCACATATTTATTTGGGAGTAGTCATCTAAAGGTGATAGTCGGAAGTGAGGGAGGAAAGGAGGTCTTCCAGAGAGAATGAATATAGGTGAGGAGAGAATAGATGGGGAGTGTCAACAGTTAAGAGGTGGGTCCTCTTAAAAGAGAGAAAGAGGAGAGAGAGGTGGAGAGACACAGGAAGGTAAGTCTGACTGTCCTCTTGGCTGGCAGGAGGAGAGAGGGTGTCCCAGGGAGAGAGGGTTAAGGAAGAGGAGACCTGAGAGGCGAATGTGGGATTGGACTTCCAGGAAGTCTTGGGTGCCTCGGGAACTGGGTGGGCTGGAGGCACAGGGCAGGTGTGGAGGAGGGAGGAGGCGAGGAGGGGCCAGAGGGGTCCAGGCGGCCAGTGTGCCCAGTTCATTCAGTAGCTTATTCGAGAAGTGGAAGGAGAGACAATGGGTAGCGTGAAAGCACATGACCAAAAAGAGTTGATGTAAAGGCGGTGAAAGTTATATGTAACAGGAGAGGGAGAAAGAGAGAGAGAGACTGAGGAAGGATGGAAAGGAGGATGGACGTGGGCAGCACAGGGGGCTGCTCCTGCTGGGTGTTCCGAGAAGCTTGTCTGCCCAGGAAGAGACTGCAGCATTAGCAGATGGTGGGGGTGGGGGCGGGCGGGGGGAGGGGTGCAGATGGATGAAGCAGGAGGAATTTGAGAGTATTTTGTCGTTGTTTAAAAATTGTCCATATAACAAATACTTTTTAGCATTTACTCAGTTCCAGACTCTCTATTTCTTGCTGGGGAAGGAAATGAAAAACACCCCAGCCTCCAGGGGGCTCGCTGTCTAGGGGGACACCTGTCTCTGCCAGGGTGTGGGGCTGGGAAGCCCTCACGGGCCACTCTAGGGTCCACCCTTGGGTGAGGTCTGAAAGGGTGAGATAATACTCCAGGTGGGCAAAGGGGGAAGTGCATGCTTGGCCACAGGGTTTAACCACACATATTTATTAAGCACCTGGACCTATTGGGTACTGTGCTGGGCTCACTGGATATAACAGCAATGAGATGCTACTGCCCGAGGAGTCTCCCACATCTGGGGAAGGACACGTGCAGGTGGGCTCAGTGTAATATGTTCAGTGTTCTGACGGTAGAGTGGCTGTCCTTTTGGAGGCATAGAATGTAGTTTGGGGTAGAAGGAAAATAGAGTATTAGGAGAGGGTAAGTCAGGCAGGTTCAAGGTCAAGGTTGAAAGCGTCCTTGATGCTGCTGCATGCGGGGTTGGCTTCCTGGATTGTCTGCAAGGTGTGGATCAGAGCTGTATTGTTATATGTGGTCTGGCTATTGTCCATCTGTGTCTTCGGTCTCTTACAAGCTAAGATGAGGAAATTAGGATCGGTCCTGGTCAACATGACTGGTGTCCTTGTAAGAAGAGACTTGACAGAGACACAGACCCACAGGGAGAGGGCCATGTGAGGACGGAGGCCGAGAACTCCAGGGATTGCTGGCAGCACCAGAAGCTTCAGAAGGAGTATGCTTCTGCTGACACCTTGACTTCAGACTTCCAGCCTCCAGAACCACAAGAGAATAGTTTCTCTGGCTTCAAGCCACCAGTTTGTGGCACTTTGTTCTGGCAGCCCTGGGAAACTACTAGGAATCCTATGGGCTGTTGACTGGGGAAGGGGCAGATTTCCTGTGCATGTCCTCTCTGGGCCACCAGCTTCAGACTTACAGAGGGCTTCCCAGGGATGTCAATTCCAGGTCCCATGCGTGTGCCTCTGGAAGTGGAAGCTCTGGGGCAGGGGCTGGAGAACCTGGACAGCAGTGAGATGCCCAAGAGGGCCTTACGTTTACTGAAGTTCCAGAACATTTGTGTTCATGGGGAGTCAGGGAAGGATGGAGGTGAGGGAGCCATGTAATCAGATGGCACCTAAAAAGATCACCCTATGGGACAAGCAATCTGCTTCAGCAAATATTCTGCAAGGAACACAAAAACAGGTTGGAGGGAAAATCTGTAGATAAAAAATGTCTGAAAAGATCAACCAATTCAATGGTTAGTGACAGAGCCAACCAAGTCTGTAGCTGAAGCATCCAAGCACCACACCCACCCCGGGTCTCAGAGAAATCTTTTTGACCACCCATCTCCCCATAAAGAAATGCCTCCTCTTCTTGTATGGGGGAGCAAGGCTTGCTTTCCCAGTCATCTGCTCCTTTTGTGTCTCGTCTCTCCACCGGTCCTCAGATATTCATGTGCGCGGGAATGGCCTGGGACACAGGCCCAAAGCACAGACTCCCTAATTTAAAGATGAGGAAGGGCCCAGGAATCTGCATCGCCACGGTCTCCCCTGATGACTTCTCTGAGGTCAGCCAGTGCCAGGTATGCAGTAGGCAGTGAGCTCCTGAGTAGATGAGCCGTGACTGCGTGAATTCCTGTTCGAAGGTAGGACCCAGGCCTTCATTCCGCCCCATTTCTCTCTGTCACCCTCTTGCTGCCATTCCTAGCCTGTTTGAGCTGCCATGAGAAAATACTGCAGGCTTGGGGTTTGAACGAAGGCAATAATTCTCTCACCGTTCTTGGGGTAGAAGTTCAATATCAAGCAAGGTGCCTATAGATTCGGTGTCTGGTGAGGAGTGTCCTCCGGCTTGTAGATAGCCGCCTTCCTGCTGTGTCCTCACGTGGTGGAGAGCCCTCATCTTTCATGTGTGGCTGCTTGTAAGGGCACTAATCCCATTCTCGAGGCCCCTACCCTTGTGACCACCCAGAGACCCCACCTCCCGCCACCATCACACTGGGGATTAGGACTTCGGCATGGATTTGGGGGCAGATTAAAACATTGAATCCACAGCACCACCCTGGGAGGGGACTGAGGCTTTGGGCCATTTTGGGGGCTTTGGGGTGGTGGGAAAAACCAGCCCTATGTCTTGCCCCTTGTATATATTTTCAGAGGAGATCTTGCTTGCCCTCTTCTTTCACAGCCCCCTCTCCCGTCCATATCCACTTCCCTGTTTCCTCATAGGAACACATCTCTTCTTTAAACAGAAACAAAACAAAATAAATTATTATTATTTTTAGTTACAAAAGAATTGCGTGCTCAGCCAAGATAACGTGGGAAACACAGAAAACTGATGAATCCGCTTACCCACCCCCAGCCTCTGTAAAAGTGCTGGGCGTGGCTTCCCAGTCTTTTCTGTGCGCGGTGAAGCTTCATACAAACACACCCTCTTCCTTCAAACCCGGCCTCCCCACTCTCCTTTGTGCCCACTTCTTGGGATGACAGATCCATCTGTCCAGTTGGCCAGCTGCCTTCTCCCTCTCCAGCTCACTCCTTCCCTAGGAATCACTGTCTTTAGGTGACACGCTGCAAGCAGATAATGCCAAGTTCTTTCCTGTCAGCACTTAACATTCCATCTCCCTTTTTCCTGTTCTCCTTCACCTTGTGCAAGGACTCAGGGGTGACGTCCTCTACATTAATATTGTAAAATTTTGGCATAGCAAGTGGAAAAACCGAAAGACCTAGATTCCCTCTGCTTATTAAAAATTAAACAGCTCTGCACAGGGGGTTTCCCTTCATCCTTCTCTTCCTTTAGCAGAGATGTCTTCCTGAAATCTTCAGACATGGTCTCTCCAGTTTCTTGAGAAAAGCATGGCGGTGGGCACCTACCCCCTGCAATGCTTGCTTATGTCTGATGTTGCCAAATGTCACCTGAGCATAGTGCCTAGGGAGAGTTATGGTTTTATTTGCGGGTAATAAACACGAGCTGCTTCAGAACCAAGAACAAACCGTGTTTCCATACAAATGTAGTTTTTAATAAAAACCTGCCAGGACAGAAGTGTGGGGGCTGCTCTTCCCCGCAAATTGGTCTCTTTGACAGAGCATTCTTCAAAGTCATCCTGGGAGTGAGTGATCAAAGCAGTTGTGGAAAAGGCTCGCCTCTAAAGGATTTGGGTGTGTAGCTGATTTAAGAAGTGCTGAGGAGGCAGGAAGCTGAGCTGGTGGTTTGGATACTGTGAAATGTAAGGCAGAACAGCAGCCCTCTTGCTTTCTCAAAGCCATATTTCAAAGTCATACTTCAACACCTACATTTCATAGTCTCACCGAGCTGGCAGCATGAGGGCTTTGCAGTCTCCCCACTCTGAAGTTCACAGAGAAGGGCTGGAGGAGGAGAGGATGCTGGTATTTGCTGTGTGCTCTCGCTGCGCCTTGCCCAGGGATGTCCCTGTGGGTGCAGAATCCCATCCGATCCTCAAAACGCAGGGAGTTATCCCGGGAGAAAGGAACTCCCCACCCCCTCTCCCGAGAGGTCAGTGCCTTCCTTCAGTTCGCCCAGCTAATCAGTGTGGAATTGGAGCCCCATTGACTTCCAAACCTGCGCTCTTTTCCCATGCTCTTGATCACAGGTGGAGCCCAAGGAGAGAGAGCCCCGGTTATCCTGAAGTCCGGAGAGAATGTTGCTATCTCGAGGCTAATGGAAGGGCCAGAACTACCTGGAAACAGAACTGGGTTTCCAGGAAGTAGAGTTGAAAGAGGACAAGACGCCTTAGGGGCTCCGAGAGTCCAGAGGTGCATCTGGGGGAGGACAGAGCCCAGGACTGGGAGGGCAGGGGCTTGATGGGGTGGCGGCAAACAGATCTTCCAGACAGCATTTCAACATCTGCCTGCCCAGCTGTTGCTAGGAAAATGTGCCCTGAACTGGAAAGGATCTAAAGTGAGGAGAGGACAGAAATTCGGACATCCAGAGCTTATTTTTCATTTTTCTCCCATCCCACTGCTAGATGACAATGGTCTTCATAGGGTATAGATAGCAAGCAAGAGTCTTCCAAGTCAACCATGGGTTGGCTAACTGGGCACCGAGGTTTGCATCTCCAGTCGCTGATTCGTTTGCCCCACCAGCACCTGCACCACTGTCTGGCCATCTCCTGTGGCCCTTCTGTGCCAGGCTGCTGTTTGCATGTGCGACAGGTATCCGGCCAGCAAGACCCAAAGGGGCAGCCAGCCTGACTGCAGCTTGGCGGGTAACACTGAATGCGACTCCCGGGGATCCGATTTCAGCTTCGAAGTTCCTTGCAAAGCCCTGTCTCTGCCCAGCATTCTGCAGGAGCACTTCCCCGTCACAGGCAGCAGGCCTCTGCTTCTTGAATGGATCACAGGAGATGTGGTCAAAAGCACGTGCGTGTGTGTGTGTGTGTGTAAGATATGTGGTACACTTTTAAATTGATAATTTTGGTAGACCTTGGGGGAAATTTCACAGTATCTTACAAGCTTTTTCAAAAAGACTTTCTGTCTTTTGGAATTCTTTTTTGGATGATTTCCTCCTCATTTAAATATTTCTGGTTAAAAGTAAATATCTTTTTGGCAAACAATTTCTCTTCCGTGCTGTTGGTAATTGTTACATTTGGAGACCACCTTAGTGTCCAGTGATGGAAGCCTGATGAAGTGTGCCGTGTTTGTAAAAACAGCTGGATCTATGCATGGACAGGATCTGAAATAGCAGCCAGCGTTTCAGAAGCTCACTTTATACCAGGCTTCTGCTCAAGGCTTGGCAGACTTTATTTCATTTAATCTACAAAGGACCCCTATCCGGGAAGAACATGAATGTCCTCTTCTTATAAATGGAAGTGGAGGGCAGAGAGTTGAAGGAATTTTCCCAAGATCATGGGGGTGTTAGCTTAGGCTGTTTAAACCCTGAGGCTGTGTCCTCCAGCTAACACTGCTTGTCACTGGGCAGGGAGATTGTGGGCATTTTTACATTCAACTTGTTTGTATTTCTTACTTTTAGCATGCCCACATTGCTTTTGCACTAGGGAAAAAAAACCCTGAAGCTATATAGAAGTAGAGAGAAAATAAGATAAAAGTCTAAATTTTTTAGAATGGGGGAAGTTTAAAACTTTAGCAAGTCACTTTCATCGAATTATTCCTGCTTTGTAGTTTTGGCAGTCTTTGTCAATTTTTAAAGTTGTTGCAATAACCAGGCATGTATTTATATCTTCTGCTGGTATACATATTACTCTGTAATGTACTGTGATTCGTTTTAATGAACTGGTGGACATTAGGGCCGTTTCAAACTTTTCATTGTTCTGGAAACAGAGCTGGAAGTAACTGATAGGAAATAAACTAGAAGTAAAAACCACAAAGTAGGAAAAAAAGTTGAACTGTAGAAAAAAATTAAGTGTTATGAAGTGCTAGAAAACCACTTCAGTGTGTTCCAGAATTACTAATACTACGGAAAACACTGGGACAGTAATTTGTATCAGATTGTCTTCCTCACATAATATGATGTCCCAGTCTCCTCCTGTCTTATTGCTCTGCTGGGGGTTGCTTTCATCCCCAAGGTCCTTAGTGGTCCAAAATAGCTGCTGCATGCCAGTCATTGCATTACATTCCCACCAGCAGGAAAGAGGTGCCTCCAGAAGAGAGTGAGTAAAAGCATCCCTGCTTTAAGATACTTGAAATATTATTTATATTTCAATTAAGAGCCTCTCTGTGAGCTCTTATTTGAAGAAAGGGTTGCTTGACTGAATAAAAAGGAAAATTAAAGCCTCTGTGCTTCTTGAAGGGTTAATGACCTGGTTGGTATTTTATAAGATACATTCCAGGGTACTGTGAACCTCCCTGAATTTATATGCAAAACTGGGATGTGTATATACATCTGCGCATTTCTGGGGAGCACATCCATAGTTTTTGTCAGCTTTTCAAAGGCATCTCTAACTAAAAAAGTTTAAGAATGATTATTCTAGGGGCAACTCCTATTTCTTACTTACATTTCAACTCTAGCTGGTCCCTGAGTCTCCTGACACTTCCTTTGGCATTCAGCTCCCTTTAGATAATTTCTAAGCTCACCTCTGCATCCCCACATTATAGGTGGTGGGGTGGTAGAGGGTGCTCTGGGAGGGCAGATGCACCTTAACATCAGCCTAAGTCATGCATGATTCGGAAGGTAGATCTGCTGGGGGGAGTAGAAGGAGATGGATGATCCTATCAGCAACTAAAACCAATTATAAATGCTTGTGCCTCATCTGCAGCTTGGGACTTTCTGTGCCGTTGCAGGCACCGCTGGGAGTTGGCTGCACTAGGATGTAGAGAGCAGAACAAACAAAAGGGAACAGGGGACTTGTTGGCCCTGGAATAAGAAGTGAAGTATGTGCCCTCCCCTACAGTAGGACACTGTTTTCTTTTACTAGAGCAGAGGTCAGCAAACTCCTTCAGTGAATGGCCAGTGTGTAATTATTTTCAGCTTCATGGGCCACATTTGTAAGTACTCAACTGTCCCATTGTAGTGAAAGTGACCACAGGCAACACATGAACGAGTGACTGTGGCTGTGTTCCAATAAAACTTTATTTACAAGAACAGGTGGTGACCAGATTTGGCCTGTGAAGTGTAGGATACCCACCCTTAAACTAAAGGTCGTGATGGTCCAGTTCACACCTGCCTCCTCCCTCCCTTTGGAAGTTTCAAACAGGGCAGGTTAGCATGCTCCCAGGGTCCCCTTCAGTCCCTGCTGGGGCCCCATGGCCTTCTAGGAGAGACCCACTTTGATTCTAAATTGATCGTGACAACAGTGAAATGAGTGGGGACTTGATAATATGGGTAAATGTAGTAACCACATTGTTTTTTCATGTGAAACCTTCATAAGAGTGTAGATCAGTAATACCTTAATAAAAAAAATAGGAAAATAAATAAATAAATAAATAGATCGTGACATTTTCTGGGCTGTGTCTTGTACATAGCCTAGTTCTTGGCAAGGGTGTGCTAGCTGACTTTTCTTGTTAACAGCTCTTGTTTCATAAGCCTGTTTGGATGTTCCCCATGCAACTCTCTCCGGCCCTATAACGCTTTTCCAATCTGTGCTGATGGGTTCCTGGAGACAGGACACGCAGCCAGGGACTCCTCCGGGGACTGCTGACCAAAGCCTCACCCACCGGGGTGCTCCCCACTCACAGCCAGGCAGAGCTCTTCTCTTGGGGCAGCCGCCCGCTCACGGGCTCATTTGTACAAAATAATAATTAAAGATATGTAATTATACATTCATCTTTACATGTGCCTACAGCTTCTAAAAATCATGGTAAAAAACACATAACATACAATTTACCATCTGTGAGTTAATAGAAAATACATATGTTGGTTCCTGGCACAGAGCTCCTAAAATGATCACTTGTGAATTCTTAAGTAATAAGAGCACTAGGAGCATCTTTTGATCTAATGAGGCGACTCTGGGTGGGCTCCTGCCTGGGGCTGGCCACCAGAAAGACCAGGCCACAGCTGGAAGCTTCAAAGTTTTAGTCCTGCCCTCATTTCTTCAGAGAGGGAAGAAGGGCCGGAAATGGAGTTAACGATTGATCTTGCCTACTTAATGAAGCCTCCATAAAATCCCAATAGCACTGGGTTTGGAGAGCTCCCAGGTGGGTAAACACATCAACTCCAGGACGGTGACTCACCCCAATTCCATGGAAACAGAAGCTCCTAAGCTTGGGACCTTCCCGGATCTCACCCTGTGTATCCCTTCATCTGGATGTTGTGTTCTTTATCATATCCTTTAATAAACTGAAAAACGTAAGTGTTTCCCTGAGGTCTGTGAGCTGCTCTAGCAAATTAAATGAACTCAAAGCAGGAGCAGGACATGGGAACCTCTGATTTGCAGCCAAGTCAGACACAAGTCGTGGGTAACCTGGGGACCTACTCCTTGCAATTGGCATCTGACTTGGGGTGGAGAGCAGCCTTGTGGGGCTGAGCCCTTAACCTGTGGGATCTGATGCCATCTCCGGGTAGTCGGTGTCAGAACTGAGCTAAATGTAGGACACCTAACTGGCGTCATGGAGAATTTCTTGGTGTGGGGAAGAACCCTCACACACTTAGTGACGGAAGTATCAAAGGTGAAGTGCTCTGTGTGAGTAGTAAAGGAGACACACAGGAGGGCAACACTGGATTTCTCCAACACAGCATCTTGACCATTTTTGAGTGTACAAGGGCAGTGACGTGAACTATAGGCATGTAGTTATGCAACAGATCTTAGGAATTCTTTGTCCTGCAAAATAGAAACTCTGTCCCATTGAACAACAGCTCAGCCTCCCCCAGCCCCTCGTGACTACTGTGCTGCTTTCTGTTTCTAAGAGTTTGACTACTTCAGATACCTATAGGAGGGGGATCGTATCATATTTGTCTTTTTGTGATCGGCTTATTTCACTTAGCATAAGGTCCTCAAGGTTCATCCATGGTGTAGCAGGTGATAGAATTTCCTTCATTTTTAAGGCTGAATTAATACTCCGCTGTATGTATATCCCACACTTTCTTTGTGCATTCATCTGTTGATAGACCTTTAGGTTGCTTCTACCTCTTGGCTTTTGTGAATAATGCTGCAGTGAGCAGGGATGTGCAAATATCTCTTTGAGATGCTGTTTTCAGTTCTTTTGGATAAATACTCAAGTGGAATTACTGGATCATATGGTAATTCTATTTTTAATTTTTTGAGGAACTTCCATACTGTTTTCCACAGTAGCTATACCATTTTACATTCCTACCAACATGTTGATAGCTTTTTTTTTAAAGGGAAAAAATGTAAACAGGATAGTCTATATAGTTTCATTTACTCATTCATTCAAAAATATTTACTGGGTGCCTACCCGTGGCTAGGTACTGGGGTACTATATTGGGCTGGATAAATCCTTGTCCTCTTGGAGTTATGGTCTTATTGGGGACACAGTCAGTAATAAATAGAGATATACTTTCACTAGAGAAATAAGAAGAGTTTAATTTAGTTATGTTTGGTGGGGGGAAAGTGGTGTCGGGGCTTCCAGATAGAAATGGAGAGAGTGACCACCACCTTCCCCACAACCTTCCAAAGTGGTCGATGCATCTGCAGAAACCCAAAGTTGGAGCTTAACTATGGTGAACCTATGTATCATAATATTGGGGTGAAATTCATATAACATAAAATTAACCATTTAAGTGAGCAATTCAGTGGCATTTAGTATATTCATAACACTGTGCAGCTGCCATCTCTATTAAGGTCCAAAACATTTTCTTTACTCCAAAACAAACTGCAACCTCATCAGGTAGTTACTAGCCATCCTCTTGTCCTCCTAGGCCTTGACCACCACCAACCCGCTTCCTGTTTCCATGGATTTACTTATTCTGCCCATTTTATATAAATGGAATTGTACAATATGTAGTTCTTTGTGCCTGGCTTCGAAGCATAGTGTTTTTGAGGTTCATCCGCACTGTAGTGTGTATCGGTACTGTGTTCCTTTTTTTGGGTGAATGGTACTTTGTTGCATAGGTACATCCCATTTTGTGTATGCATTCATCACTTGATGGACTCTGGGTTGCTCCCACCTTTTGGCTGTTATGAATAGTGCTGCTATGATCATGGGTATGCGAGGATTTGTTGATACCTGTTTTCAGTTTTTTGGGATCACAGACGCTTGCAGCTTAGGGGTCTCTCAGGTTCTGTCCCGGTATGAGAAGCAGAGCAGTGCCAGGACTTGCCCAGTGAAGTGTGAGAACTGCAGAGCCCGCTGCGGGCTGGGACCTCCAGGCAGGGCCCGACCCCTTGGTGGGCTGCCCTTCGCTTCCAATCCTGGCCCTCCGCCGTGGTTCTGCAGGGTCTGAGCCCAGGCACTCTCCTCTCCCTCACATTCTGGTTCTTGAGAAGTCCCTCTCCTCCTCACACAGTACTCAGCTCCCATAAATTGTTCAAAGAGAGCAATCCACAGTCAGCCACCCTGGAGTCCTGGAAGCCCCTTGGCACAGGGCTGCCAGCGTCCACCTGCAGCCTCTGCAGGGTCCTCTGGCAGATGTCCCCCCAGGCTGACTTCCCTCTGTGGTCCCTAAGGGAGCTGGAAGTAGGACTAGGTTGTCCTGGTGGGCTCTGCTTCACATGTGCCCCATGTAAGGCCTTTTGTGAGGTGGTCTTACCTGAACAGTGGTAGATATTATGGGCCATTTGAGGGGACTGGGGACATTGTGGAAGCCCCTCCCACAGGAAGAAAGCGCATCCTCCCCCTTGGTGGATCCCCGTCTACAAGGGCGCCCCCAGCTGATCCTCCAGAACCAAGAAGGAAGAGTGCTTGGCCTGGGATAGAGGGGCTCTCTAACCAGGTGGCAATGCTGGCCAGATTCCATGGTTTCAAGCCTCTCTTTTCAGATGCTTCTGTTTCAGGGCGAGGGATTTGTTAAATTCCAAGGATCACCATCCAGTAATAGCTGGGTGTGCCATCATTGGTAGAGTTAAATATAACCAGAAAGAGGAGAATGGGAGAGTGGGAGGGAGCAGACCATACACATCAGAAGGCACACACACAGGAGAGACATACCACTGTCCTAGTGGTGAAGAGGGTCCTGCCTCCAGGGGCCCCGGGGCCCAGGTGTCTCCCTGTCTGTGGCCTTGCTTTTTCTCTAGTGTCTAAGCCTCTCCAGCCCTTAGCAAACGGCCCAGTAAAAACTCAAGAATGAGTCAATTACTGTAAAGGAGGGACATCTTCCATTGGAACGAGACTAGGATGGGGCACACAGAGTTCTCCAAGCTGCCACCTGGGCCAGACCTTTGGGATCCTACCCCTCTGCTGACATGGTACACCACCTGCCAGGCAGCCAAGTAACGCAGTTCACTCTGCTCCAAACAGAACCGAAATGAAGTGTCAAGTGGTAGTTTGGGCTCCATTCTGGAAATAATCATGTTCCCTGCCCAGGTCAGCCTGGCTTCAGCTCCTCAGTGGCTGATGGTCAAGGTTGTGAGAACTCTTATTAGTATTCACTTATTAGTCTAATGGACAGGCTAGATAGCATCATCTCTTCCCAGGGCAGAGTTGCTTTTATTTCCTCTTATTTGCCATGGGCATAACTTACCCCTGGGGAACGTCTACATTATCTAATTTATTCCTCTGAAGCATTTAATTTTTGTTGATTGCTGCTTAAAGGTCATTTCCAAATAAACATGGAACAAAAGGTCACTGCACCAAGAGGAAAAAGCATCAGCTTCGGTCCTGTTCAAATTCAGTGCTGACCTCCTCACTGGCAGAGCCTGTCCTTTTGGTTGTATGTGGCTAATTGTGTTGCCTTTTGCTCCTCGGCTCTGGATTTGGGGAATGAGGGTTGGTGGTTGGATGGCAACAGGTACAAATCTCTTTGCAAATCTTTATTCGTGGAGGTGCAGGCTAAGGCGTGGGGTGGGATATGGGATGTCATTTCCAGAGGTCACTTGGAGCAGTACGAGTTCTGGTTAGCATTACTGAACGACTGTGCTCCTGGCCCGGATGAGTTGGATGCCCAGGGACTCGCAGACGACGTTGTGGATTTGCTTGGAAGGATTTTGCAAGAACACAAGGAAGGAGATTATGGCAAAGGACCAAGAATGTTTATCTTTGTCTGTGTTCTCTAAATGGTAAGGAAGGAAGAGACTTCAAACCAACGCTTGTTAATTTACTGCCAGGCCTGGGGCATGCTCTTAGAATAAATTACACGCAGATGGTTTATATGCATTGGCAGGAAAGGCTGGAGCTATAAAGAAGAAGCTGTGTGTTGGCAGCACCCATTAGTTTTCTCCACTGGCTTAGTTGGCTGGCAGATGTGTTGTGGACCTGGTACCATGGGATTTTAACATTCAGTGAATTTAATAATCACCTCTAAGTACTGAAAATCTATCTCATTGTGAGGTTGCTCTGTGCCAAGCCACTACCCCTTATTGATGTCTTGGGGTCCTGAAGTCTCTCCTGGCAGCTGAAGTTTCCATTTCCCTGATGCCCAAAGGGAAACAGAGGCTGCCTCTCTCTCCTGCCTTCTTTCAAGAAGGCTGGGCCAGTGGGCTTAGCCCACTGTTGTTCCCTGTGGCATTATATCCACTAGGCTCCTATCCCAGTTACCCTCTTGGCTGTCTTTATCAGGCTATAAAGCAATTATTTTAGCCTCTAGTCAATTCCTATTAGATAACTATGGGACTTCACAGCCCACACAGTTCCTAGGAGAAACTGGTTGAAAAGTCCAAGGGCTGACGGCTGGCAGCATAAATGTCATCTAAGGTTGCTGGTAGTGCTGATGTGCTAACAGCCCTCTCTGACTTCCTAACTTACTAAGAATTCTGGGGTCCTAGGTACTGCAGAGGGGTTTGTTTCTGGTTCACAGATCCTCTCATATACCCTAACTCAGCTCATTTTCTGGGGTGGAAGCCAGCCTCCGTCAGCAGTGCACAGCTGTGGTCCAGATGTCCAACTTAACTTAGCCTAGCAGCTTACCCCATACTTCATTATAGACTCTCTATAATTGAACAGGAGTGTCAGCTAGTTGGAGGGAATTCAGAGGAAAGCCTCAGTGATAACTGAGAGGACTGGGAGATGGGACTGGTGCAGGGTTCAGAAGAAGAGCCTAGCAGAGGAAAACAAAGCTGGGGAAGGCCCATTAATCATCTTTGAGCAAGGAACCCATTGTTGCCTAGAAGGTAATGCCTAACTGTGGTCTAGCCTAGCTGAAGAAAAGACTTATTAAACCGTATCACAAGAGATTTCAGTTAAACCAGGCAAAGTCAGATAGCAGAATACCTCACGTCATTGAATCTAAGATTCCATCAATTGGAGAATGAGCTATTATTTTGTGGAGCAGCAAGAAAGAAAAAGAAAAAGATAACTGCCCAAAACTGCATGACTTGCTTACCCTTAGACATTTTAAGTTCCACGTATTCAAAGAACTCTTTTGTTCTTAGTTTTATATTATACATCCTTATAAATGAAAATATACATATATGTATATGGATGCATAAGTATATATGGTATGGCTGCATATAAAGGGAATACAATTAATCAGTTCCTGAAACTCTTCCATATTTGAATCTGATGCTTCTCAATCACTTTTCAAGTCAGAGTATTCGGGCAGTATTTTTTCTCTCATACAGCACAGTCCCCATTTACTTAAAGGGTCTAAAAAAGAAATGACAGCCATTGGTGATGATCTCTTGACTTAAACACATTTTGCAGGTTTATGGCAAATATGTAGAGGACCGCCTCTGAGCTTCAGGTCATCAGACTATCCCAAAGGGCTTGTGGAAATACAGGTTGCTAGACCACATCCCGACTGTGGTTCGATAGGTCTGGTGTGGGGCCTGAGAATTTACGTTTCTTGCTGCTGCGCTGGTCCAGGTAACCACGCTTTGAGTAGCACTGAGGTAGCACTGGCCCCACGCTTCAGGGATGTTCCTGAAGACATCTGATTCCTCACTCCTTCTCTATGACCATCTATCTTCCCAAAAGAGTCCCCCTCTGCTTCTTCCCCAACTTCAAGGCCCTACTGAGGGTTTTATGCCTGTGCTTCCAACACTGGAGCATGATCACGCAGGGTCGGCTGCTTCGCACCTGGCACCTGGCCGATCTGATGGCAGCTGTCACATTGCCAGATGAATCAGAGTGCCAGGATGCCACACTGGGGGTGGGGTGGTGGTTTGCACATCTCAGAATCAACAAAATACAGTCGGTTAACTTCTTTACATGCCTTGAGTGAGGGCAAGGCCCAGGCTGGCCTGCAGGTGGAGGTGGGGAGCTTCTCCCCTGTCCGGCGCCTTCTGGGGCTACTGAGGCAGTAAATGGCACTGCCAGCAATGGGGAAGGAGCTACCAGGCCCTGGCTGGTTTGGCCTGTGCCTCATGTTGCCAGGGCTGTGGCTGCGGCTTGAGTCGGATGGTTTACTTGGTGATTCTAACATAAACTACCCAGTTTTTTTTTTTTTTAGCAATGCTGTTAGAAACCATCCAGTATCATTTAGCATGGAACTTTAATGAAGCAAAAAGGCCTTCTTTGCACTCTGCTGGTGAAATAGTAAAAAGCACCTGTGAGTGGAAGGGCAGGTGGCATAAACTGATGGTGGTGGGGTTGCTTGGCTAAGTCAGTGTCATTTACAGAAGCTTCACCCCATTCTCAGAAAAACATGGGAGGGGCCCTTAGCTCACCATGCTGGCTTTCTCCAGGAGCCTACGGGGGTCAGTTTGGCCTTGTCTGCGAGACTTTAACAGGCAGGCAGAAGCTCCCTGACATCTCCCTTCGCTTCTTGTTGTCCTAAGAGTGTCTCTTTCTTGTCTTAGATAGTGCTTCTCAACTGGGGCTGTTTTGCCTTTCAGGAGATGTTGGGCAATGACAGGAGATATTTTTGATTGGCACGACTCGGCGGGGGGCGTCCAGTTGGTAGAGGCCAGGGATGCTGCTAAGCCTGCTGCCGTGCACAGGACAGCTTCCCCCACGACAAGAAGGATCTGGCACAAAATGTCAATCAATACTGCTGTGGTTGAGAAATGCTGGCCTAATAAACAAAGCAACCGCTGAATCTGAGATGTTATTCTGGACCATTACATTCTCTTTCTGGAAATCTGGAGAAGAGAATGAAGAGAGGAAATGAAATGACTCTTCAGGCAGTATCCATCGCAGCCTTCCTGCAGTGTGAAACTGTAATTGCTAATGAAAAGCTGTAACTCACTGGGCACCATTTTTGGATGGTTTCCCCTGATATTGAAGCGGTAAAAGAAATTGCATGCGCACAGACTCACAGACTGCTGAAGGGACCAGATTTATCCCAAACCTCATGCTCCTCATACTCAAGTGTGTATGGGCATATCCCGAGGCTCTGGTTGAAATGTAGGCTCTCACTCCTCAGGTTGGGGTGGGGCCCGAGACTCTGCATCTCTCCAGGCTCGCCCCCTAGGAGCTGTAGGTGGTACTCATGCTGCAGGTGCGTAGGTCACCCGCCAAGTAGCCAGGCGCAAACCTGACCTTCAGCTTTCCTTTGCATGTGTGACGTGAGGTGGGGTGACCTTGCATCTGAGAAACCCCTCAGGTCTTTGAAACCAGGACGATCGGTCACCTTATGAGCCCCACTGTATCCCCAGGAAAATAGGTTGGACAAGGCAAGTTTGGACCTTTTGAATGTCCTTTAATGAAGGAAGCCCTGAGTCCCATGAAGGGGGTACTCAAGGGCATTTTTTTATTTACTTATGTTAGTTTCTTTCCTATTCTGGGAATAGCAGCAGGTTTAGTGTCGGAAAACGACACTGCTTAACACTGGGGTGCATTTTGTATCGCCAGGACTGTTTGTCATGCTGTACCTGTGAACTGTACTGCTCACCAAAACATCCCTCAATTTCTGGTCTTTTCCTCCTGTCCCTTCTTCTAGATTCTTCCCCACCACCTCTGCTGAGCAGGCCACTCTCCTACTCTAAAACTTTCCATTTTACCTGTCCGATCTTGTTCTGGAAGGTTTTGCCCTCAAAGAAATGATATTTGTGGTGGGTGGAAAAACAGCATAAAAAATGTTTCCAAACTCTCAAAAGCAGCTTGTTTCTCAGTGGATAACAAATACACGTGATTCTTTTTTTTGAAAGGTGTCCAAGATTTTACATAATTAAGGGCTACTGTGCTAGATGGAGTGGAGGGTCTGTGTTGATGTGGATTTGCAGATGAAGCAGGGTAGGATCAGCGATCAAAGCATCTAAAGCTTCCCTGCTTTGGCTTGGCCAACTTCCGTGGAGTTGGCTGAACATTCCTGGCTAATTTCTGCCTCTGCACCATTGTTTAAACTGGTCTCCCCATCAAGAATGCCTCCTCCATTCCTCTCTGCTTGCACACCTCCTTTATGGTTCTATGAGGATCCCGTTCTCGCCATCCCCCTCACCCTTCCAGCCCTTACGACCTCTGTCATAGGACTTCCGGCCGGCACCTCCTCACTGTGGCACTGGTTTTCAGCTGAGCAGTGACCACAGACTGGCCCAGCAGGGGTTCACAGATGGGGAAGCTTCTTCAAGAGAAGAGAGTGAACGAGCATTTCCAGGGAGGAGACTGTCTGGGGGTGAGTCCCTCCCCACGCCCCCCTCAGCCTTGTCATCTCAGCTGCACCTCCTTCTCTGATTAATTTTGCACTTAGGAATTTGTGTGAGATCACATTCTAGAAGTCTCGCCTGGAGCGTGCCCTGTAAAAATTCAGTCTTAAAAAAATGTAGGTGACTTCTCATTTATTTGACAAATATTTATTGTCTTCTCTGTTCGGCAGAAGGATAGCACACATTTGTTCTAACTCCCTTTAGGGATGAAAAACCTAATTGGTATAAGTGTTAGAACAGCACTGGACAAGGGCCGGAGGCCATTCACGTGGTTAACTGTGTCACATGGATGTGTTCACACTGTCGTTTTCCTGGTTTCTTGAAGCCAAGGACAGTGTGTGCCATTTATTCTCTACCCCCTGCAGCTGTGGTTCCCAGCTTGGGGTTCCTGAGCTTGAAGGGACTGCCTGGTATTGTGTTTATCAATTATTAATATTTCTAAAACCTGAGCGAGGCAAAGGCGAACCCAAATCCAGTTCCTTTGCTTTCGGCTGGGGTGACAGCGTCTGAGTTCGCTAGCCCTGGTCTCTCATGTTGAATGGAAGCTTGGAATGGTAGTCACACCAGTGTGTCATTGGTGAGTAAAAAAGGGAGAGAAGAATTAATTCTTACTTAACATCATTTGTTTGACAAAACTCAAACTATTTTTTTTGAGGGGGTGGGCTTGGAGAAATAATAACAGGTGGCTTATGGTTAGCACAGGGATGGTTACACACTAGGTAATCAAGGCTTGTTAAATGCTCGCACAGTAGATTTTGGTATTAAAATGCACTAGAGAGTGCTTCCCCATTATGGCTATAGAAGGTTCTTGAAGAACAGCATAGTCCTCTCAGCTGTGAAGGAGTCACCTCAGGAGACAGCCTTCTAAAGTCTCGCTGCCATGTAGCCCACTGACCAGTCAGGGGCCCTACCCGGAGCCCCACTTTTTGAGCTTTTCTGGGGCAGGGGGGAGGAAGAACAGCGCCTTAGGCTCGAACACGTGGCCCTGTCCTTGGGGTTCCCTGGGAGTATCCAGGGAGCACTGGCTGGCCTGAGGAATGGGGTGTCCCTGGGCGCTCGCACATCTGTGGGCTCAGATGTTCAGTCTGAACCAAGGCCCCGCCAGCCACCTGTCTAGGGAAGGCAGTGTGACAGCTCGCCTGGTGGGAACAGGTGGTCCCCAGGGTTCCCGAGGAACATGTGTCTGTGGGAAGGAGGGAGGGAGTGACCTTCCTGGGGCCTGGGGTTCTGGGCACTTGGAGACGACCACATTCTGCAGCTGGTCTGTTGAAGAGCTAATGAGGGGGAAAAAATTCTTGGGAAATGATTGATTAAAAAATTGTGGAAACTTTCAAGGGAACTGGACTTTTCAAAGAACTGGGTGATTTACACATCCAGGTTGCTCTGGGTATAAGCACCGTCTATTTTATTGAAAGGGAACCTTGTGCTTGGTTGGGTTTTACTACTGATTTTAGGCCTTAGTGTTTGAACTCAGTGAGACTTGTTTTCTGTATTTACCTTTTATACTTTCTTAGGCTGTTTTTAAATTATAAAAGGAACATACATTATAGAAGGGGGGACAATACTCTACATTCTCTTCGCCAAATGTCCGAATGACTTTATTGTAGGAATTCCCTCCAGGTTTCTACTATTTGCATATGTTTATTTATCTATTTTTTTTACCATTGTAATAACCAAATGGCATATATTTTTGTGTATTGCTTTTTTCACTAAATATATCAAATATTTCTATGTTGCTACACTATTTATCATTTTGACTAACTGCCTAAAAGTCCATTGCATTTATGTTCCGTATTTTTTAAAATTCTCCCGCTTGTGTCGATCAATCTTTTCCCCCCTATAATCTCAATAGTTTTGTTAAGCAAGTTCCTAGAAAATCAGTGATGGGCAACCCCGTTCGCAAGAACAGAAGGCACAGGGCAATTTGCGGGGCTCCATCATTCCATTTAATTAGGCAAATGATTTTCTGAGTGCCTTGTGTGTAAGACTATCTGTATTATTAGCTATTGCAGGCCCCACTGAAGTTTCCTGAAAATGTGTCAGGACGGTACAGCCTTGCCAGTTATGAGGACTGTAGGTAAAAGGCGAGTGTGAATCTGATAAAGTTTCAGTTACATAGTATTGTTTAAATAGTTACAGACATCTTACCATGAAAATAACTAGTAGTCATACCTCTTGCTTTCAGGATGTGTGAAGATGTGGGCGGGAATGTCAGTTGTTGTTAGCGGCACGCCTGGAAAGTACCTGAAACCTTTTTATTTGCTTTGGTATTGTGACCCCTTTCCCTGTCATATTGTTTACAATAATCATTTTCACGGTCGAGCTGCAAAGCTGTGACCCCGGTCCAACAGCCTAGGATGAATGGGGACCCACAGAGGCGTGAAAGGTGGGAGAGACCGTGGGGTGGGGACGTGGGCTGTGGCCCCCCCGGCTCTGGCGCCAAGTGCTGGAGGCTCGCAGGGAACCTGGTGGGGGGGGGGGCGGCAGAGCTAAACTCTGTTGGGTGAGCTGCGGTCACTCAGCCCTTTGTGTGTTTGCTAGGACCACAGTAACAAGCTGCCACAGAGCGGGTGGCCAGGACAACGGAAACTCACCGTCTCCCAGTTCTGGAGGTGCCGTCAGGTCGGTTCCTTCTGAGGCGTGAGGGAGGGGTCCGTCCAGGCCCCTCCCCTGGGCTTGCAGACGGCCGGCTGTCTTCTTCCGGCGACTCTTCGTGTGCTCTTCTCTCTGGGTGTGTCTCTGTGTCCAGATTTCCTTTTTATAAGGACACCAGTCATATGGGATTGGAGTCCATTCTAATGATTCACCTTAACTCGATGATCCCTGTAAAGACCCCATCTCTAAATAAGGTCACATTCTGAGGTGCTGGGGGTTAGGACTCCCAGCAGGTGACTTTGGAAGGGACACAGTTCATTCCGTAAAAAGGAAGCCCAGAGTGGAAGCTGAGTTAGGTTGCTTGTAACGTTGAGATCGTTCCCTTTAGCAAAGAGCGATGGTCGCTGGCTGGCCTTCTCCTTCTCTCTCTTTGTCTTTTAAAGATACAAAGCAACTCCTTAAATCCACTTGGATGAAGACTTGGTTCCAAATTCACAGCTGTCCTCTTCCAGCCCGTGACCTGCTTTGGCGATTAAATCAGAGAATCAGAGGAAGGGGCCTCAGAGGTTACCTGGTCCAAGTCTTACATTTTGCAGGTTTAGAGAAGAAAAGAACTGGATCATCCAGTGAGTTCTTGGCAAAATCAGAGCTTAGACTGCAGTAGGGCCCCGATTCCCTGGAACAGGCCGTGCGCCTCCACCTTGCTTGCTTATGTCATGGCTGCCACCCAGGAGGAGGAGCTGGTAGGTCCTCAAGCCCAAAGCACACACATGGCTTAAGGGACAAATGCCTCCCTCAAAGCCCACGTGACTGCTATCACCTGTCAGCCCACAGACCCAAAGGAGGGCTTTTCTGAACAAGAACTCAGGTGTCTGAGAAGGCCCTTTGACTAGAAGGTATTTTATTGTTTTTATTTGCCCTCCACAGATTTTTTTTTTTTTTTTTTTGGAAAAACTGAAAATGATGTGTTTAAGGATGAGTTAGGTTTCCCTACAGTGGTTTGTCATGGCAGGGGGAGGGGTGGGAGGTGGAGAGGCAGGCATGAAAGAGACAGGAATCTTGGGCCTGCTGGCAGAAGGGCCGGCAAGAAGGTAAAAGGCCAGTTGACACAGGGAAGTCGATGGGTCATCCTGGAAAATGGAACCCCCGGCCGGATGTCTAGAGATCCTGGTGCCTGGCTGCCTGTGCAGCCCCCTCTGACGGCGGAGGGTGGGGGCGAGCCTTGGCTTGTGGCCGCCTCACTGCAGTCTCTGCCTTCACATCCCTTTCTTGTGTCTGTGTCCCCTTCTTCTCCTCTCCTAAGTACATGTGTTGTTTGGATTTAGGACCTATGTGGTTAATCCAGGATGATCTCCACTCAAGATCTTTAATTACATCTGCAAAGACCCTTTTCCCAAATAAGGTCACATTCATAGGCCCCAGGGTTAGGATTTGAACATATCTTTTTGGGGCAACCATCCAGGGCACTGCACAGGGCTTCTCAGTGACCTCACACGGCAGCCACGCGTTTCCTGGCCCTGCCTTGTTCCCAGCCAGCTCAGCCTGACAGTGTCTGAAGAGCCTCGGGGCCGACTCCTCTCCTCGGGGCCAGTTGAGGGACCACCTGCCCAATGTCTTCCCTTCTGCATTCGAGGGAGTTCCCTCCCGGCCACCCCATCTTCTGTAGCTCCTGGCTTGCTGGTCTCATTCCTTGGGGTGGGAGTGTGGCTGACAGTAGGAGACCAGTCTTTCCTGGAAATATTCACCCACCCCTACCCTGTTCCTACCGGCAACTCTCCTTGAACCTCAGCTAATCCACAGGAGATGAATTTTATTTCTATTCCCACTTGGACAGAGGAATGTTTTTGGAGTCCTGACTCCTTCTTATTCCCTGGGGCCCCTTAGCATCTTTGCAGGCCCCTAGAGAACTCATGCTTTTTGGGATCTGACCCCTTATGGTACCATGCCATATCAAAATGCTCCCACATTCCACATTAAGTACATTTTCCCCCATAAAACAATCAGAAGGATTTTTATAATTTTGCTTTTGAAATCATTTGACTCTAAGCTTATTTAATTTATGATTAACTGTGATGTCTTGGCCATTATTGTGCATACTGAGGCATTCTCTTGAAGTGAGAAATGCTAAGCCTCAGATTGTAATTAAATTACATTTTTGGAATGTAATTAAATTTTTATGAATACCAAAGCCAACAATTAACAAGGTTTTATAGACATTTAGTTAAATACTTATTAATTTAAATTTCTACTTTTTTCTTTTTTTGAGCCCCAAATCCAATATTTTGTTCAATTGTTAACCATTTCATAGGCTTCTGGAAAACTTGAAAACCTCAGGTTCTGGTCCACTGGTTTTGGATCGCTGAGATGTCCTATGTTTTCCCTTGCTAGTCCCTTCTTCCCACTAGGAATTGTAGTTTCTGCTTCCCAAATCCCAGGCTCCTCCGGCAGGGTGTCCAGCCTCTATTTCTCATCTCCCAGGATTGCCTACTGCTTCCCTCTGTGGGTGGGCTGCATGAGGGCTTTTGGTCTTGTCTCTATTTTCCCTCCATCCTGAACATCCTAGTGCTGAATCTCTCTGTGGACTTTCTTGCTGAGTTACCAATCCTGGCCTGATTTCCCAGAACTTTCTTCAGTCTGACCCGGCCACTTCACAAGCATGACATCTCTACAGTCTCGAGGGGCCCCATGCTTGGAAAGATTCTGTTGGTTTGATGCTCTGCCGTCACCATCTCGAGATTCCTAATAATTTGATCTTGGCCCTTGCGTTTTGTAAGCAAAATCTGACGGGACAATGGACTCTGCACTGAGTAGAGGAGAGATGCAGAAGAAAGAAAAAGGCTTTATATGTTAGCAATTCATTGGCACTTTCCCCTGCCTTTTGAATAAGGGGCCTCTCATTTTCATGTTGTGAGGCCTCACAAATCATGTAGCCTTGTAATGACAGTGAGCAAGGACTGAGTGTGGGTCCTGGTGACTCCCATGGTACCACTGGAGAAATGTGCCAGTGAAATTACGTGCTTCGAGGCAAAAAAAAAAAAAAAAAGGAAGTGTTGGAGTTTCCTTGGGCTAATGTAACAAATTACTGCAGACTTGGCGGCTGAAAAAATACAGATTTCTGATCTTACAGTTCTGGATGTCAGAGTGCTGAAATCATGCTGTTAGCCTGGTCGTGTTTCCGGGGGGCTCAATAAAAAGCATTTCTTTGCCTTTTCCGGCTTCCTGAGGCCACCGGCTTTCCCTGGCTCTGACCTCTGCCTTGACCCTTACAGCTCCTTCTCACAGTCTGACTTTGCTGCCTCCCTCATTCCCCTCATAGGACCTTTGTGATTATAGGGGCCCACCCAGATGACCCAGGGTCATCACCCTATCTCAAGATCCTTAACTTTATCACCTCAGCCAAGACCCCTTTGCGGTGGAAGGTAATGTATCACAGGTTTCCAGGATCAGGAGGTGGGCACCTTCATGCGGGGGCTGGAGGGGGGGGCGCTGTTCCTCCTACGCAAGGAAGCTGTTTAGTTTTCCAGCTTAAATCTCTAGACATTCACCCAGGGCACATGAGGTTTTGTGAGTTCTGAAGTTCATACAATTTTACTGGTCCTCTTTAAGAAAAAAGGTAGAAATTTTGGTATTAAAATGGATATTACTTTAGAATGAAAGAGAAATCACAAGGTCCCAGCTTAAGGTCCTTTCCTTCGCAGGTCTTTGGGCAGTCACTGATACTGATATGTGCCCTGGTCCCCTCCCCACCAGAACACTCTCCACTCCCAGCAACCCCCACACCGGTGAGGACTCTGAGCCTGGCTGCACTGGTCAGCTGTTGCTCTATCCACCAAAGGAAGCGGGTTATCTCCTGCCGATTTATCCTCATGAGCTGGAGAGGCTGCCCAGCAGTGGAAGGCGTGGATGTTTCCTGAGGAATAAGAAAAGTCAGAAAGCAATGGAATAACAGTACAACAGCCCTCATAATGAGCCTTAATTTATAATGCAGTGATTTATAATGCAGTGCCCAGAGCATCTACACTGGCAGCCCTGTGAAGGCACAGGCTGCACTTGTCTCATTTCTAGTGTGTATCCAGTGCCTCAGACATGCCTGTCCCATAGTAGGAGCGCAGTTCATGTTTGCTGAGTGACTGAATGGACCATCATGTTACTGACGTGATTCACAGAGCTGCCAAGGAATAGGCTCGAAGTAGCACTTGGTTGTCCAGTGGTCCCCGTTAGTGAACCTGCCGAAATGGCCTCCAAGAGTCACTTGTGAGATACCAGAAGAGCAGGAGAAGGAAATGTGCCAAATGTGGAGAACTGATGTATGCCGATTACCATCTCAGAGACAGGGTGGATTTCATATTTCATCGGCGGTGGTTTTTATCTAATAATTCGCTCTTACTAAGCTGGCAGTTGAGCCAGGCTTGGGCTTGCGTCTCACATATCTGTCACAGCACTGAAAACTTCTCTCCCAACAACAGAGTTGTATAAAGTCAGTGGAGTTTGTACTTTCCTGCTCTCCCTGGAGCAGAGCTGGTGCAGGTGCAGAATCAGTCATTTATATAAAGGTGAGAAGGGACTAGATTGCTGACTCCGTTTCTCCTCAAGCCCTTGAGAGCAGCTCTGCCCCTGAATTTCGCTCAGACAAGTAGCATCACGTCTCTCTCGGCTCCTTTGGATGGTGCTTAAGTAAGAGTCTGGTTGAAACCTCTTTATCAGTTTATGAGTCATTTTGGAGAGCAAAGGTCAAGGGCAACCAGATCCACTCCACCTGTTGGGGAGTCACTGCCAAAGCCCTTCCAGACATCTCCATTTAGGAAGCCCTGTGATGTAATAGGGTCCTGATCATGTCGTCAGAACTTAGAATAACCAAGCCCCACAGGGGTAGAGGGAATCGAGCACACTGAATGTTTGATGATAGGTTCATTTTTGTAATGATTGTGCCAGGTTAAAGATCGGTTGGACAGTTGGTTCTCTTTTTCTTGCATTTTATGGTGAACCAAATGCTAATTAGTGTTCTAATTGAGGCGGGGTGCTTCTTGAAGGGTATGTTAAATTTTAAAGAGTGCGTTTTATTATTATTTCATGCTAAAACAGTTTATTTTATAGGATTGCACTAGGGTTTCTCAGTGTGGCATTTCTCAGACTATTGACATTCTGAGTCCGATCACGCTTTACTCTGGGGCTGTCCTGGGTTTTGTTGGATGGTTACCAGCATTCCTGCTCTGCCCACCAGCATGCTCACAACTGACTAATGTCCCATGGAGCAAAACTGCCTTCGGCTGAGAGCCATTGGATGACAGTATCAAGTTACGATGGAAGTAGCTGGGACAATCTGGTCCAGCATACAAATATTATTATTCTCATAATTCTCAAGAAGGTCTTTCATATGTAAAATGAACCCACAAATAACATTTAAAAACCTTGTTTTAAAGCTAACAGTTTTAAGAGTTTACCATGTGTCAGATACTGTTTTACATATTTTTCCTGGAATAATTCATTTAGTCCACATAAGAATCTTCGGATGGGGGCCGTTGTAACTATTATTATAATTACCTTTATAGGCGAGGAAACTGAGTGAGAGAGGGTATGAGCAGTCGCTGAGCGAGCACAGCAGAGGCAAATGTGGCTTAAGAATTTACCAATAGGAAGTGGTTTTGACGTGGTTTTTAAGTGCTGGGAATTTTTGTACAACGGTTGAGAATAAGCTGAAAAAGAAGGATACAGGGCGACAATATTCCTGTCAGACTGAAAACATCGCCTAAACCTTTCTTCAGAATCTGAAACATTGCTGTTTCCTGTGCCTGATCTGGTATGTGTGTATATATTGTTTAAATCTGTTAATAATTAATATTATGGTGACTAGTTTGTTTTGCTGTTATGAATATGTATTTTCTTTTTTAAAATTCAATTTATTAAAACAGAAATAAAAACAGCTTACCCACTCCATATATAAAATAAATGCTTTTATATCTGAGCAACCTATTCATTCAATAAATATTGGACATACTATGTGCCATACACTGGGGGACACAGCAGTGCAAAAGACAGGCATGGTACTGCTCTCGTGGAGCTTGTATTTAGGGGGACTAAATAAATAAGAGCATCAGATACCAAGAAGTGCCATGAAGACAAGGAAGAAGGGCTTGGAAGGTCTGTATTAGGTTGGATGTTCAAGGAAGGCCTCTCTGCAGAGGTGGCATTTCAGCTGAGACCCTAGGATCTAGCTAGGTGAAAACCTGGGAGATGTTCCAGGCAGTGTTCTAGAGGGAACAGCAAATGCAAAGGCCCTGAGGCAGGAGTAGAAAGCAGACTGATTGGCTGAAGCAGAGTGGGGAAGGGGAGGAGAGTGGTGCCTGGGGCTCAGATGGTCCAGAGGTGAGCAGAGCCAGGCTGCACAAGTTGAGGGAGGGAGCTTGGGCTTTACTTCCAGGGCAGTGAGGAGCCCTTAGAGGGTATTGGCAATAGTAGACTGATGGGATTGGACATATGTATTTTCAAAATCTTTAAAACACCTCTTTGGCTGCTGTTGGAGGGAGGTGCCCAGTGTGGCATCAAGGAGATGATTCAAGTAGTCAGGGCCGGATGAAGAGGCAGAGCTGTCGTTTTGGCCAAGGTGGCAGAGGTGGAGACGAGTGAGTGGATGTAGAAATCCACCACACCAGCAATAACCGCCTTACGTTTTGACAGCACTTCTGTGGGCTGCCCATTAGTTTCCTTTCTGTGGTCCCCTCAGCATAGCCAAGCACCTGTTCCAGCCAGTTTACCAGCCACACTTTGTCCGGAAGGAACCGTTGCCAGGCTTAGCGCAGCCCTCACATCAGTGGTCAGATGTCAGGAAGGGGAAGAAATGGCAGGCAGGAGAGAGGATAGCCGAGCAAAGCCACACGTGTGTGGTTGCTCTCCATACACCAGGGTCTGGCAGGGCGCCTGACGCAGAGCAGAGGCTCCTGAAACACCCACTGAGTACATGAATGAGTGAGTAAATGAAGGAAGGGAATAAATAAATGAAGAGAAGGTGGGTGTTACAACCATTCAAGCTGCCAGGAGGGGCGCAGGGCTGGGGACTGGTGCTTCACTCTAGTAACAGTAACCCTGAGACCCTCGGGTTATTATTCCCAGACTCAGAATAAGGAGCCTGAGCCTGGGGGAGGGGGGTGGGCATGAGGGGGGCAGGTTGGGGAATTTGTCCAAGGAGGCTTACCTGCCAAGCTGGGGTCCTTCTCAGGCTGTCAGAGCTTGAAATCGATTGTTCTATTACCACCTAAGGGAAACAAGATCTCAGAAAGGGGGGGAAGAAGGGAGAGACCCAGACTCACTGGGCTGGGTCACCTCTGTCCACCTCCCATCTCTTCTCCAGCTCCCCCGACCCTTTCTCTGCAGCACCGGCCACTGCCCCCTCCGCCCCTGCACCCGTGTTCCAAGAGGTGCTGGCAGCTTGCTTATTAGCCAGATCCACCACAGTGAGTCCTCTGGAAAGGGCCACTGCTCCGCAGCCCTGTGGTTCCTTTGTTGTGTGTCAAGATCAGTTAGCTTTATGGCCTTGCCACCTGCAGAGCACCCTGCCACCCTTTAATTAGCCTCTGCCCCCGTCTGTTTCTGAGCACTCCATCCCGCCTCCCCTCTCCTGATTTAGGGAGGCTGCAGCAGACATTTGCTCTCTTGGGCCAGAATAGGGATGCGTGAGCTGGGCTGAACACAAGAGCCAGTGTATTAGCTTTAGGGACATTCTCTTCTGGTGGACCCTCAGGCACTTCTGACACCATAAGGCAGTGTGAGAAAGACAGAGGCAGTTTGTATGTTTGGGTCGGTGGGGGTGAGGGGTAGGTGTGCACATGGTTCATTGGGAAAGATGAGAAATGGTAGGATTTGTCTCTTGGGGGTTGGCCACCTGCTTAGGGTACTGGCCTGGTTTAAGAGGAGTGAGAGCTTCTGCTGATCACGGTGTTGAGGCCTGTTCTGTAGCCCTGAGTGTCTGATGCAGGAAGAACACCATTCCTGGAGCCAGCCGAGCTTGGTTTCCCCCACTGACCTGTCCACCTGGGGTCACTACAGAGATTTCCTGAGCCTCAGTTTCCTTATCTGTGAGGTGGGGTGTCTTAGTCTGTTCATGCTGCAGACTAGGTAGCTTATCTCCAACAGATTTATTGCTCACAGTTCTGGAAGCTGCAAGTCCGAGGTCAGGGTGCCCACACTGTTGGGTGAGGGCCCTGCTCTGAGTCACAGACTTCTTGCTGTGTCCTCACATGCGGGTGAGGAAGGAGTGAGGGAGCTCATGGGGTCTCTTTTATAAGGGCACTAATCCCTTTCATGAGGGCTGCACCCATGAAATTTGTATGTTGAAGCTCTAATGCCCAGTGTATCTGCCTTTGGAGAGAGAGGTTTTAGGAACTAATCAAAGTTAAGTGAAGCTATTTGGGTGGGGTTCTCATCTGATAGAATTGGTGGCCTTATAAGAAGAGGAAGACAGAGATTTCTATTTCTCCATGTGCACACATGGACTGATCTTGGATTTCCAGCCTCCAGATCTGTTAGAAAATGAATGTCTATTGTTTAAGCCACCCAGTCTGGTATTTTCTTATGGTAGCCTGAGTGACTGTGACAGCTGGTCTGGCTTGCTCCCTTCCTGGAAACCTCCTGAGGGCAGAGACCCCGCTGCTGTCATCTTTTCTGCCTGATGCAGTGCATACATAAGGTGGGACCGTCAGTGGGGATGAATGACTTCTGCGGGACTAAAGAGGCCTGCTTCTATGGGGTCCTTTGGGTGTGGCCACTGCAGTTAAGGACAGGATTTTTTTTTCTTGCCTATCAGATAAAGTACAAGACACCCAGTTACATTTGAATTTCTGGTATACAACAGGTATGAATTCTAGCATAAGTTTAGCATAGCAAATATGTTTTTAGTTTAAGTATATCTCAAATATTGTACAGGGCATACTTACATTGAAAAATGAGAAAATATTTTGTTGATCTGAAATTAACCAGGTATCCTGTTTT